>CM055904.1:58479397-58685585 GCA_029582155.1 Panopea generosa | reverse complement strand
TAGTCTTGAGTTAAGAATTAGTTAAGATTATCAAGATTTGGCCAACATCGCAAACTTCTACTCAACACTTGGTCAATATGGATAAGACCTAGTCAAGCGTTCATCCATGTTTGGTGAAAGTGGTCAAGACTTAGTTAAGATGGCTATGGTATGGTCAAGATGTGGCAAAAATGGCCAGGACTTTGTTAAGCAGACCAATATAAAATAAAATAAAAATACTGAAGATAACCGAGACATGCAATGAATTATTGCAATAAAAGGTGAAGTCAAAATTAAAAAAAGAAATTCATAAATCCAGTGCCATTAATACTCAAATTAATAAGTGTGCACATTCGATTATTAACAGAACCAATCAAAATAAAGACAAAGATACAAACAAAAACAAGCATATCATATCATTGTCTTTTCATTTCCATATCACTTTATTATTGTGTGTAAATCGAATCCGTAATTTGATATTTATCACATATATATCGCTTATTATACTCCTTTAATTATGTTTTTAAAAAACGACTATCAACGTTTTTCTTGCGCATTCATATTCACACAAAATGGAAAGAACACCTTCGATACTATTAATGTTTGACCGCTATTTATAGTTAAAAAAGACGGGTTTATATTCAATGGTAAAATGTCGACTATAAACACTAGTGAAATACCATCGATAATAACCGAATACAATGGTTTAGGAAAACTGTACGTGTATATGAGTTATACATAGTTACATGACAATGTTACGAATGGTCATTTCTTTTTGGATACGGATGAATCAGGGCTCTCCGCTTCCATACAGTCCCCAAGTAATGAATTGCTAATTATTTATAACTCAATCTGAACATTGGATTTTGTTAAAATGTATTTGTGTACTTATATTGTTAGACAAATCATGCTCGAGAATTATTTTGGTAGAGCCATGACTTAGTAAATGCGGAAAGTGTCTTACTCAAAATATAACCAAACCTCACCGTGACAGAGGATCTGACCAACGACCTTCCAATGCTCTACTACTATACTACCCACTCCAATACTAGATGTAAACCAAAAGGAGAACTGATGTTTTTTGTTTATAATATTATTTCCAAGCAATTATTTTTTGGAAATGTGACAAAGATTAAGATTTATTAATTTCGTAACTACAGGTCAAATCGATTTCCTCTCAATTTCATTTTACATTGAAAATCATCTTGCATTTAGAGTGATGTCCAAATATAAAATAAAATTCAAAACATGGAAATTTAATTGATATCAAACTGAACAAAAACGAAAAAAAAGGCAGATATGCATTTTGCAAAATAAATAATTGATAAAACATATTTGCAGTTTACATGTTGCATGCTTGAACCATATCCGGAAAAAAAGACGACCATTAAACGCAGGCACCACCATCATTTCGAGACCGGACCCGACAGTGACAGCGAGCAGGACCCACTATGTTTAATGAACAAAAAGGTGTTAATGATGGCGCAGATGTTCAAAGCAGACAACAATATTCTAAGTAGTGATGGTGATGGAAATATTAGAACGCAGCAACTGCCTTATATCTCTACAATTGTTGTTATGTGCTACATGTATGTTTGTTTTGTATTTCATGTAAAACAAAATTATTATACCATGACTATCGATGTACTATTATTTCCCTTGAATACTTCTATCCTACAGATGAAGGAGTTAGTAGTGTACACATAGTCGTCTCTCTTCGCTTCTATTTTCAGAGCATAATATAGCAGTGATTTACTTATTTCTATCTATTTTAGAAATCACCAATGTAAATGTGATGCAAATACCAGATTTCTTGTCAATTCTGTCATTTTAGATTGGATGGGGGTCGAATTGCATCGTTTGAACCAGTGAAGAATTGAACAGGTGCGAGGGTGACCATCGCTCGTCCACTGACCACGTTGCATTGTTGCGATGTATATTTTATCGAGTTTCAATTTAGGCCCTACATATATTATGATTTGTACTTCTAAAGTGTCCAAATGGGACTTATATTAGAAATCGTAGGCATTTATAGGAAATTCCTAACGAAACCGCTTGTCAACAATCATACAACGAGCAGGCGACAAAAATCACACAATTATCCTCCCAAATAGTGGAAAATAATTCAGCTGATCAACAAATGTCAACCTACTCCACAACCTACAGCGATGCCATAAAATATAAACAAAACTGTTACTAGATCAGGCTGAGTATTTAATAAATCAGTTAGATTCAATGACTACGTGTGAAAGTAATTGCTATAGTAAACATGGTTTAATAACATTGACTTGAAGAGTATGCCGCAATTTTAAAACTCTCAAATAAATAAAACATTTAATGTAAGCTATTGTTTGTATAATAACATTGGAAATATTGTAATCTTTGCTTGATTTAGAAATACTTGTAGCTGTTTAGTAGTGTTAGTGGTGTGTATTGGTTTTACTTCGAAAAGGAGATGTTGTGAGACATGATATACCTGTGTGAGAGAGTGTATACTGCCTACGCTATGAATTTTAAGCATCGACCATTATGCAGTGTGGAATATCATTCAGAGAGAGAGAGAGAGAGAGAGAGAGAGAGAGAGAGAGAGAGAGAGAGAGAGAGATAAAGTTTGAATAAGAAATATATTTAATTTTACAATACTGGCCGTATATAAATGTTAATGCCGCTACACATTATTATGATAAAGATATTGGTAATACAAAAGTGGCGGGTTAGCTGTTCCGTTTAGTATATAATATCGTCATGATAATTTATGAGTGAAGCATAGATTTTAAACGAAAGTGTAACGAAAGTGTAACGAAAGTGTAACGAAAGTGCTTGCGTGTGATAGTCGTACAGTGGTGGCCATAAATAGCCATTGTGTCTCTTTATGTAAAATGCATTGTTTTTATTGTAATTGTCATTTTGTAGTTTTAATGGCTTTACTGGTATATTTGAAAAATGTCGAAAGCATTGCAATGTTTTAGTTGTGAATTCAGGAGAAAAATGAAGACTAGAAACTGGGTATAAATATACTATTTGCGTATTTAACTTGCGCTTTTTCAACAGTGTACACAACTAACAAAAAATATATATTTCTATATAACACGGTCGCCTTTTTTTATGATGTCAATGTTTTCTCTTGTATGTATGCCTTTATATGAACGGGAATTATGTACAAATGAACTTTTACTTAAGAAATATATTATATTTATACACCATGACCATTCTTGATCAGTTCTCCTTTGGCTTATATTATGCACTATTTTGACATCTCCACGAATAATATTAACAATTGATTTTTTTTTAGCGGGAAACAGAAAATAGTTACGGGTAACGTGAAAAAAAAAGTTTTTTTCCCGCGTAATGAATTCATAGAACCCCATTTGATATTAAATTCTCCAGTCTCGCGCAGTAACACATAATCACCCGTGTAAGATACTTTTATATTTAGATGGTTAATAACAATTAATCACTATAAATCGCCATTTATCACAATTTATCACCATTGATCACAATTGATTTTCTTATGTGGGATGGGATATGTTTTCCGATGGATGTATTTATCAGACAATTAGTCACATATTGGAGGTATTGAATAAAATATAATAAATGATAATTCACAGTATAATTACATCACATTTTCTGCTTTTTGTAAGTTGCACATCATTTACAACATATTGATATATGATCGGTTTTAGACATAGGCTTATTCTATTCAGTTATACAGGCCACTGACACAGAATTCATTAAAAATATGCATTTTCTAAACAAACGCTGGAGTGACAATCAAATATAATAAAACAAATAATTACAACAACATATATAAACTTAAAACAAGTAATGTTTATTTATTTCTAACTCGATTTCATTGATCAAAATCAATTAACAAGTGCTTTAAGACAGAGATAATACCATGTGTATCCGATGTGGACATATATGAATAAAATATATATAGATAGATATAGATCTTAGTCAAGCATCTTTAAAGTAAAGCAGTGTAAGATGTTCATATATTGGACATTAGAAAAGGGAATATGAAATTCATCTTCAATTACGTGTATATTTGCTTTATTACAAAAAAAACATAATCGTGAATTTGTACCGATATACATATGTTTTCGATTTTCTATGATCATAAAATTAAGATAAGAACATCTTAAATTTAAAAGTTCAAATGTAGAGTAAAATATTCGACCAATAAATACGATTCTGTCAGTGTGCATAAAAACCATGACATCTAGTTGTGCGCGACATATTTTATTAGGGCCTTGACCAAAACTGCCCTTGGATTTATATATTCTTATAAATTGCCGCGGTTATTATCGGATTTCAATAAAACTTAGCACAGTTGATGTTTTGTTTGCTGTAAATATAGCACTTACTGAAATATGACCTACTAGTAGATAATATATGACCTAGATAACATATTCAGTTTATTGGGTCATAATACTGCATATGCATGTATTCAAAACAGAGTTATCACATTTGGCCCATTGATTACCCTTTTGGGTAGTGAAAAACGTATATGAACGTATATGAAGTTCACATGTGGTTACTGAGAATTAAGCATGCTACTAACTTTAACGACAAAGTAACAACACAGACAACAATAACGAGTACAGTAGCTCCTCTCTTTTCGAAAGTCGACCTTTAAAGGGACCTCATGTCGGATGACATAGTTAACATTGTAACATGAATATTGAGTCGTTTGTTTACTATAATACTAGACTTTTTAGTGGTGTCTGTTTACTATAGTACGTTACTGGTTTAATGGTGTTTTATTACTATAAAACACGACTGGTTTAATGTTGTTTATTTACTATATAACACGACTGTTTTAATGTTGTTTGTTTACTATATTACACGACTGGTTTAATGTTGTTTGTTTACTATAATACATGACTGGTGTAATGTTGTTTGTTTACTATCATACACGACTGGCTAAGTGGTGTTTGTTTACTATAATACCTGGATTAATGGGATTTGTTTACTTTAATACAGAACTGGTTCAGTGGTGTTAGTTTACTATAATTCATGCCTGGTTTAATGTTATTTGTTTACAATAATACATGGATGATTTCATGGTGTTTGTTTACTATAATACATGACTGGTTTAATGTTGTTTGTTTACTATAGAACATGTCTGGTTAAATGGTATTTGTTTACTATAATACATGGCTGGTTTAATGTTGTTTGTTTACTATATTACACGACTGGTTTAATGTTGTTTGTTTACTATAATACATGACTGGTGTAATGTTGTTTGTTTACTATCATACACGACTGGCTAAGTGGTGTTTGTTTACTATAATACCTGGATTAATGGGATTTGTTTACTTTAATACAGAACTGGTTCAGTGGTGTTAGTTTACTATAATTCATGCCTGGTTTAATGTTATTTGTTTACAATAATACATGGATGATTTCATGGTGTTTGTTTACTATAATACATGACTGGTTTAATGTTGTTTGTTTACTATAGAACATGTCTGGTTAAATGGTATTTGTTTACTATAATACATGGCTGGTTTAATGGTGTTTGTTTACTATAGTAAGTGACTGGTTTAATGTTGTTTTTTACTATAGTACATGTCTGGTTTAATGGTGTTTGTTTACTATAATACATGACTGGTTTGATGTTGTTTGTTTACTATAGAACATGTCTGGTTTAATGGTGTTTGTTTACTATAATACATGGCTGGTTTAATGGTGTTTGTTTACTATAATACATGACTGGTCTATTGTTGTTTGTTTACTATAGAACATGTCTGGTTTAATGGTGTTTGTTTACTCTAATACATGGCTGGTTTAATGGTGTTTGTTTACTATAGAACGTGACTGGTTTAATATTGTTTTTTACTATAGTACCAGTCTGGTTTAATGCTTTTTTTTTACTATAATACATGACTGGTTTGATATTGTTTGTTTACTATAGAACATGTCTGGTTTAATTTTGTTTGTTTACTATAATACTGGACTGGTTTAATGTTGTTTGTTTACTATAATACATGACTGGTTTAATGGTGTTTGTTTACTATAATACATGACTGGTTTAATGTGGTTTGTTTACTATTATACATGACTGGTTTAATGGTGTTTGTTTACTATAATACATGACTGGTTTAATGGTGTTTGTTAACTATAATATATGACTAGGTTATTGGTGTTTGTTGACTATAATACATGACTGGTTTAATGTTGTTTGTTTACTATGATTCTGGACAGGTTTAATGTTGTTTGTTTACTCTAATACTGTACTGGTTTAATGTTGTTTGTTAACGATAATACATGTTTGGTTTTATGGTGTTACTATAATACATTACTTGTTTTATGGTATTTGTTAACTGTATTAAACGACTGGTTTAATGGTATTTGTTTACAATAATACATGACTGGTTTAATGTTTTTGGTTTACTGTAATACATGACTGATTTAATGTTGTTTATTTACTATAATACTTGACTGGTTTAATGTTGTTTGTTTAATATAATACATGACTGGTTTAATGTTTTTTTGTTTGCTGTAATACATGACTGGTTTAATGTTGTTTGTTTATTATAATACTTGACTGGTTAAATGTTGTTTGTTTACAAAAATACATGACTGGTTTAATGTTTTTCGTTTACTGTAATACATGACTGGTTTAATGTTGTTTGTTTACTATAATACTGGATTGTTTAAATATTGCTTGTCTACTATAATACAAGACTGGTTTAATGTTGTTTGTTTAATATAATACATGACTGTTTAATGTTGTTTGTTTACTATAATACATAAATGTTTAATGTTGTTTGTTTACTATAATACATGACTAGTTTAATGCTGTTTGTTTACTATAATACATGACTGTTTAATGTTGTTTGTTTACTATAATACATGACTGGTTTAATGTTGTTTGTTTACTATAATACTGGATTGGTTAAATGTTGCTTGTCTGCTATAATACATGACTGGTTTAATGTTGTTTGTTTAATATAATACATGACTGTTTAATGTTGTTTGTTTACTATAATACATAAATGTTTAATGTTGTTTGTTTACTATAATACATGACTAGTTTAATGCTGTTTGTTTACTATAATACATGACTGTTTAATGTTGTTTGTTTACTATAATACATGACTGGTTTAATGGTGTTTGGTTACTCTAATACATTGCTGGTTTAATGTTGTTTGTTTACTATAATACATGACTGTTTAATGTTGTTTATTTGCTAGAATACTGGACTTGTTTATTGCTGCTTGTTTACTATAATACATGACTGTTTAATGTTGTTCGTTTACTATAATACATGATTGGTTTAATGGTGTTTGTTTACTATAAGACATCGCTGGTTTAATGTTGTTTGTTAAATTTAATACATGACTGGTTTAATGTTGTTTGTTTACAATAATACATGACTGGTTTAATGATGTTTGTTTACTATAATACATGACTGGTTTAATGTTGTTTGTTTAAAATAATACATGACTGGTTTAATTTTGTTTGTTTGCTAGAATACTGGACTTGTTTAATGTTGTTTGTTTACAATAATACATGACTTTTTAATGTTGTTTGTTTGCTAAAATACTGGACTTGTTTAATGTTGTTTGTTTACTATAATACATGACAGTATAATGTTGTTTGTTTACTATAATACATGACAGTTTAATGTTGTTTGTTTGCTAGAATACTGGACTTGTTTAGTGTTGTTTGTTTACTATAATACATGACTGTTTAATGTTGTTTGTTTACTATAATACATGACTGGTTTAACGGTGTTTGTTTACTATAATACATCGCTGGTTTAATGTTGTTTGTTTACTATAATACATGACAGTATAATGTTGTTTGTTTACTATAATACATGACAGTTTAATGTTGTTGTTGCTAGAATACTGGACTTGTTTAGTGTTGTTTGTTTACTATAATACATGACTGTTTAATGTTGTTTGTTTACTATAATACATGACTGGTTTAACGGTGTTTGTTTACTATAATACATCGCTGGTTTAATGTTGTTTGTTTACTATAATACATGACTGTTTAATGTTGTTTGTTTGCTAGAATACATGACTGCTTTAATGGTGGTTGTTTACTTTAATACACGACTGGTTTAATGTTGTTTGTTTACTATAAAACATGACAGGTTCAATGCTGTTTGTTTACTATAAAACATGACTTGTTTAATGGTGTTTGTTTACAATAATACTTGACTGGTTTGATTGTGTTAAACTTACCTAGTATCATATTTAAGAGGATTAAGTTAAAAAAGCTTTATTAAACGCAATTAGCCAGCTTGATTTAAATAAAAATGGCGGACCAGGTCTATCAACGATTTTGAAAATGTGTTTTGTTCATGACTGGTTATTTATCTTATATATAATCAATATAAATGAACAATATGCAGTTTTACTGGAACGAGTCTAAAATCATGATCACCTGACTGCTTTTCTTAAATTTAATACCACCAGCTTATCAAATACTCATTCAGAAGACAAACCCAAACCCACATCCATTGACGAAATGACATAGGATGTTTTTCCGGGTCTCCGGTAATCTCTTATCAGTGTCGGACTATCATAGTCATCTACCAATGTCATCTTGCCGTCATGGAAACAGTACGAAGAAACAATATGGAACATATTAAAACAATGATGTCAATTTTGTAGTCGGGAAAAGATTGATCAGTTTAGTCCATCTGTAGTTAATGTTGTTCAGTTTTTTAAACAGTGATTCATGCAGCAGATTTAGGTCATAGTGCAATTAATACTGCAATATCTAGTTTTGTCTTAATAGTCAATACAGCAAATCAACAACTAGGAAGTCATGTGCGTAATAAAAGGTTTCAAAGAGTATATTTGAGATAAAAAATCTATATTACCTAAATGTAATTGTGAAAATGTGTTAAAATATTGACTGGTTTGTTTTAATTCAAACTGGATGTACTTGTATCTAAATTTAAAGTCATGTTATTTTGTACATGGTTACTGTATATACAATGTATTTAAAGATTTGAAAGACTAGATAGTGTATGCTACACATGGATAAGAATTATATAATTAACTTCAATTGGTTTTATGTTTTCGTTCGAGATACTGTAATTAGTAGAAGTTAAAATTTATATACTTGATCAACAGTGTATTATCTAATGATGACTTCCATAGGTGTTTGGAAGACTTATAATGCAGGCAATGCAGACTTGGACTCTGAATACCATATAACCCGATTAGTAGTCCAGTTGCACTAGAATTATAAAATCAAACAAAATTTACCTAGTAAGGTGAAGTTCGATTACACTTCTGGTGCAACTGGACTTCAGAGTTATGTGCCCACCCGCTTTACTCCCACCCGGTTTGGTATTTGTTTTCCAAGTCTGCATTGTTATGCTTATTACTCTGAAATTTGAGGCTGTGGTCACGTGACTGGCCACGTGTTCATCTCACATAACCCTGTGGTTCAATAGTCGAGGTAAAGTATAATCTGACATGACGTTCAAAATCAGTAGGATAAAAATGTTCATTTGTCATTAGTCTCTATATACCAGCGACGATCATGTGTGACAACAACAAACTCCTTGTAACGGCCATAAACCAACTTCCCTAACTTGGCCATATGTTTTGTCTCTCAACAATTACTTCCCTAGAATGGCCACCATTATCGTTTTTACTACTACCTTTCAAGAACGGCAATAATTTGTTGTCTCTTAACATCTTCCTTCCTAACACAACCATGATTTCTGTATCTCAACAAATGCCTCTCTCATCAACGGTCATAATTAATGTATATCGACGAATACCTCCTTACAACGGTCATACTTTCTGTATCTCAACAAATACCCCCTACAACGGCCATGATTTCTGTACATCAACAAATCCCTCACTACAACGGCCATGATTTTGGTATCTCAACAAACACCTCCCTACAACGGCTATGATTTCTGTATCTCAGCAAATACCTTTTCTCGGATAGCTATAATGTTTTTTGCATTTTAACGACCTCCCTAGAACGGTCACAGTGTTTGTCTCTAAATAACTACCTCCCTAATGGAACGTGTTTTTTTTTTTTCAGAAAGACACTTTGTAGATAAACTTTTACACGTGTACAAATTTTAATTTAAGTTTACAAGTTATATAATATGAATCAACCAATATAAAATTATCAAACCTAAATATCATAAAAATCTACAGTTTTATCTCATTTAACGGCGGTATGGTGTATTTTTGGGATAGCAAGTCACAGTACCACATCCCTGACTGAACGGGTTTTGACAATTGATAACAGACACGATGACAGGTTGTAGCGGGTACCAGCAGATATGTGACCATATAGTGTATAATTGAAAACAGCCACGATGACAGGTAGTAGCGGGGTACCAGCAGATATGTGACCATATAGTGTATAATTGATAACAGCCAGGATGACAGGGAGTAGCGGGTACCAGCATATATGTGACCATATAGTGTATAATTGACCTGACGCGGACTGTAAATCCAACAAGTTGATGATCCAATCAGCGATCGATATTGGATGCTACTCCGCAGTTTTCCTTAGTCAAGCTACATTGCATTGAATTTACTTGAACATCAGGCGGCCAGTGGGCGGAACGATAATCGTTTTCGCTTCAGGTTCATTTTGCCGCATTCTTTTTTCCGAATGGAAATAACCCAACTCATGAATTGTGTTTACTACGTGTCTTGTTAATTCCCTTATTTCTTTGCAAAATTAATATTCCTATCAAAAATATAAAGTCATGTCGGCTAATATCACCTAATTCTTCGATGTCTGTGATAAATAACGACATAGCGACTGAAGTAAGGCGTTATATAGGTAACTGGGCCAAATATGGATATCATATGAGAATTAAATGAAACATTTTTGAAAAAGAAATATCTATCACTAAATTTGCTTCATAAATATTTTATCACATTACATCCGGTGCAGGAGTGTAATAAACCAATGACATATTTTTTTGATATTAACCTAGTGTAATATTACTAACGATTCACTACACCGATGTATTCATACGCGATGTAAAGAGATCAAAACAAACAATGTTGACATAATTATCCAAGTCGGTAATTCAGTGAACATTGATGGGACAGACATGGGCGTTGTGACTGAAATAGCCCCGATTCGCTACCTTTGGTCAAACAATGTGATATGGACATAGACATGGAGTTTGAATAGGAGAGACTGAAAATTAATTGTACCTTACGTGGTGACATTCAGAAAAATGTTCGTCTCGTCCGACCTTTGGGCAAACACAGCAGATTCTTTCAAATGCCCTATGCACGTATACAATGTATATGGTCAGAAGAAACCACTGAACTATTCCAAGCCGACACACCCATTCTATATATCGCTGCTACAACTAAGCACTTACATTGTTCTCTGGATGAATGATTCGTCGGGGTAAATTAGCTCCATCCTCTAGTATGACTCGCATCACAACAGACAAGTAACTGAGAAACATTAGTGCCAGAAAATATTATATATCACAACAATGCTCTTGCAGAATCATCCTCCGATAACTAATGTGAATAATTAGAAATACTGTCACACCAAAGAAATTCTAACATTTTACACTCAAACGACACAATTATGCCAATTCCACTTGCTCTAAATGTTCAGCAGCACACATATGTACTATTCACAGGTCAACTCTTACTCAATGAACACGTCATTGCTAGGTCATGTCAACGTGACCGGAGTAATTCAAAGTATTTACGGTACTCAAATTCACGGGGGGTATATTCAAAGAACATGTAAACAAAGTTAAGAGCAGCTCGCCGCCACAGCAACAAATTTGAAAGAAAATTCGACTTAATGTTGACAGTGACACCAGCTCACGTTCATCATCACACGTGTGTTAAAACTGTCAAGGCGTCAGCATATGAACTATAACGTAGTTACTGTATGACGCCAGTATGGTGTTACATTGTAATCGCGTGTTTAATATCTGTTTTTGAGTTAAGTTATTTTCAGATATCGGTAGGCTTATTGCTAAAATATAGTGTTTTATTGCTGGTTATTGGTTTAAAGAAAACAAGTACAAAACTCTGAGAGAGAGAAATAATAAAATAAAATTAATTTAAGGACTACTTTGTGTTGCATATGTTTAAATGACAGGTAACCAATAACACATATTTTATGATGTTTAATAGGTAGCCAGGCCGCCGCTTTGAAGTATTTTCTCCCTCAAATTTAAGGTATGTGATAAATAGCCTCCTACCTTTTGTATATTGAATTTGTGAAACGAGTTAGGGTAAATGATATGATTTGAGGCTTATGCTGAGAACATATCGTTTCACATAACGAGTTTCATGAATTCAATATGAAAAAGGTACTCATGTGAGAGACGTTATTCCATCTGAAGATAAGACGAATGACATTTATTACATAATTCAAGGTGCAGAAGTTTAATAAACCCATGACATATGTTTGATATAAACCTAGTGTAATATCACTTCCGATTCATCGTTTTGTTATTTCCGTATAACTTCTCGTCATACGATGGAACAAATATGCCAAACATTTTCTTTTTCCTTGCAGACATGATATGTTAAATAAATGGTGAATGTACTATTTTTCTATATGATGTGATAAACAGAATCTTTGTCTCGTGCTCATGTATTACGTGATTTATCAAACTTGTTGATAAAAAGGATATACCATTAACCAGGTTTAAGCTCCCAAGTGGCTGGTTTCGCTACTGATCGTCCCAAGGAGATGGAGTCTGTTGTCACTTGCTGCGTGTGGATTAATATTAACTCCGCTGTGGCTGGTTTCCCTACTGATCGTCCAAAAGCGGTGGCCCCTGTTGTCACTTGTTTTGTGTGTGTGTGTGTATTGACCAAGTTTAGTCTCCCCTGTGGCTGGTTTCGCTACTGATCGTCCCAAGGCGGTGGCCCCTGTTGTCACTTGTTGTGTGTGTATGTATATTAACCAGGTTTAAGCTCCCCATTGGCTGGTTTCACTACTGATCGTACCAAGGCAGTGGCCCCTGTTGTCACGTGTTGTGTGTGTATATATATTAACCAGGTTTAAGCTCTCCTGAGACTGGTTTCACTACTGATCATCCCAAGGCAGTGGCCTCTGTTGTCACTCGTTGCGTGTGTATGTATATTAACCAGGTTTTAGATCCTCAGTGGCTGGTTTCGTTACTAATCGTTCCAAGGCGGTAGCCCCGGTTGTAACTTGTTGCGTGCGTATCTATATTAAACAGGTTTATGCTCACTATTGGCTGGTTTCGATATTTATCGTCCCAAGGAGATGGCCCCTGTAGTCACTTGGTGTGTGTGTATGTATATTGACCAGTTTTAAGCTCCTCAGTGGCAGGTTTCGTTACTAATCGTTCCAAGGCGGTAGCCTGGGTTGTCACTTGTTGCGTGTGTATCTATATTAACAAGGTTTAAGATCCCCATTGGCTGGTTTTAATACTGATCGTCCCAAGGAGATGGCCCATGTTGTCACTTGTGAGTGTATGCATATTAACCAGGTGTAATCTTCCCAGTGACTAGTTTCGCTACTGGTCGTCCCAAGGCGGTGGCCCCTGTCGTCACTTGTTGTGTGTGTATGTATATTAACCAGGTTTAAGCTGGCAGTGGCTGGTTTCACAACTAAACGTCCAAAAGCGATGGCCCCTGTTGCCACTTGTTGCGTGTGTATGTATATTGAACAGATTTAAGCTGAAAGTCACTGGTCTCACTACTAAACGTCCCAAAGCAGTGTCCCCTGTTGTCACCTGTTGTGTGTGTATGTATATTAACCAGGTTTACACTCCCCAGTGGCTGGTTTCGCTACTGATCGTCCCAAGGAAATGGCCCCTGTTGTCAATTGTTGCGTGTGTATGTATATTAACCAGATTTAAGCTACCCAGTAGCAGGTTTCACTACTGATCAGCCCAAGGCGGTGGCCCCTGTTGTCACTCGTTGCGTGAGTTTGTATATTAACAATGTTTAAGCTCTCCTGTGGCTGGTTTCGCTAATGATTGTCCAAAGGCGGTGGCCCCTGTTGTCACTTGTTGTGTGTGCATGTTCATTAACCAGGTTTAAGCTCCCCAGTGGCTGCTTTCGCTACTGATCTTCCCAAGGCGGTGGCCACTGCGGTCACTTGTTGTGTGTGTATGTATATTAACCAGGTTAATCTCCCCAGCGGCAGTTTTCGCTACTGGTAGTCCTAAGGCGGTGGCCCCTGTTGTCACTTGTGTGTGTATGTATATTAACAAGGTTTAAGCTCACCAGCAGCAGATTTAGCTACTGATCGTCCCAAGGCTGTGGTCCCTGTTGTCCCTTGTTGCCTCAGTATGTATATTAACAAGGTTTAAGCTCCCCAACGGTAGGATTCGCTACTGATCGTCCCAAGGCTGTGGTCCCTGCTGTCCCTTGTTGCGTATGTATGTAAAATAACCAGATTTAAGCTCCCCAGCGGCAGGTTTCGCTAAAGATCGTCCAAACGCGTTGGCCCCTGTTGTCCCTTGTTCCGTATGTATGCATTATAACCAGGTTTAAGCTCCCCAACGGTAGGATTCGCTACTGATCGTCCCAATGCTGTGGTCCCTGCTGTCCCTTGTTGCGTATGTATGTATAATAACCAGATTTAAGCTCCCCAGCGGCAGGTTTCGCTAAAGATCGTCCAAACGCGTTGGCCCCTGTTGTCCCTTGTTCCGTATGTATATATAATAACCAGGTTTAAGCTCCCCAGTGGCTGGTCTTGCTACTGATCGTCCTAAGGCGGTGGCCCTGTTGTCACTTGCTGCGTATTTATGTATGATTACCAGGTTTAAGCTCCCCAGTGGCTGGTTTTGCTACTGATCGTCCTAAGGCGGTAGCCCTGTTGTCACTTGCTGCGTATTTATGTATGATTACCAGGTTTAAGCTCCCCAGTGGCTGGTTTTGCTACTGATCGTCCTAAGGCGGTAGCCTTGTTGTCACTTGCTGCGTATTTATGTATGATTACCACGTTTAAGTTCCCCAGTGGTTGGTTTTGCTACTGATCGTCCTAAGGCAGTGGCCCTGTTGTCACTTGCTGCGTGTTTATGTATGATTACCAGGTTTAAGCTCCCCAGTGGCTGGTTTTGCTATTGATCGTCCTAAGACGGTGGTCCTTGTTGTCCCTTGTTGTGTGTGTATGTATGATAACCAGGTTTAAGCTCCCCAGTGGCTGGTTTTGCTACTGATCGTCCTAAGGCGGTGGCCCTGTTGTCACTTGCTGCGTATTTATGTATGATTACCAGGTTTAAGCTCCCCAGTGGCTGGTTTTGCTTCTGATCGTCCTTAGGCGGTGGCCCTGTTGTCACTTGTTGCGTGTGTATGTATATTAACCTGGTTTAAGCTCCCCAGTGGCTGGTTTCGCTACTGATCGTCCCAAGGCCGAGGCCCCTGTGGTCCATTGTTACAAGTGTATGTATATTAACCTGGTTTAAGATCCTCAGTGGCTGCTTACGATACTGATCTTCCAAATGCGTTGGCCCATTTTGTCTTTTGTTGTGTGTGTATGTATATTAACCAGGTTTAAGCTACCCAGTGGCTGGTTTCGGTACTGATCGTCCCAAGGTGGTGGCCCCGGTTGTCACATGTTGCCTATGTATATATATTAACCAGGTTTAAGCTCCCAAATGGCTGGTTTTGCTACTGATCGTACGAAAGCGGTGGCCCCTTTTGTCACTTGTTGTGTATGTATGTATATTAACCAGGTTTAAGCTCCCAAATGGCTGGTTTTGCTACTGATCGTCCGAAAGCGGTGAGCCCTTTTGTCCCTTATTGCGTGTGTATGTATAATAACACGGTTTAAGCTCCCCAGTGGCTGGTTTTGCTACTAATCGTCCCAAGGCAGTGGCCCCTGTTGTCACTTCTTATGTATGTATGTATAATAACCAGGTTTAAGCTCCAAAATGGCTGGTTTTGCTACTGATCGTCCGAATGCAGTGGCCCCTGTTGTCACTTGTTGCGTATGTATGTATATTAACCAGGTTTAAGCTCCCAAATGGCTGGTTTTGCTACTGATCGTACGAAAGCGGTGGCCCATGTTGTCACTTGTTGCGTAATTATGTATATTAACCAGGTTTAAGCTCCCAAATTGGTGGTTTTGCTACTGATTGTCCCAAAGTGGTGGCCCCTGTTGACACTTGTTGCGGATGTATGTTTATAAACCAGGTTTAAGCTCCCAAAATGGCTGGTTTTGCTACTGATCGTCCCAAGACGGTGGCCCCTGTTGTCACGTGTTGTGTGTGTATGTATACTAACTAGGTTTAAGATCCCCATTGGCTGGTTTCGTTACTGATCGTCCCAAGGCGGTTGCCCCTGTTGTCACTTTTTGCGTATGTATGAACAGTATGTATATCAACAAGGTTTAAGCTTCCAAATGACTGGTTTTGCTACTGATCGTCCGACAACGGTAGCCCCTTTTGTCCCTTGTTGCGTGTGCATGTATAATAACTCAGTTTAAGCTCGCCAGTGGCTCGGATTAATACTAATTGTCCCAAGGCGGTGGTCCATGTTGGCACTTGTTGTGTGTGTATGTATATTAACCAGGTTTTAAACCACCAGCGACAGGCTTCTCTACTGATCGTCCACGTTGGGCCACGCTGTCCCTTGTTGCATGTGTATGTATATTAACCAGGTTTAAGCTCATTAGCTGCATGTTTTGCTGCTGATCGTCCCAAGGCGTAGGCCCCTGTTGTCACTTGTTGCGCGTGTGTACATAATAACCAGATTTAAGTTCCCAAATGGCTGGTTTTGCTACTGATCGTCCCTAGACGGTGGCCCCTGTTGTCACTTGTTGCGTGTGTATGTATATTAACCAGGTTTAAGCTCCCCAGTTGCTAGTTTTACTACTGTTCGTCCCAACGCGGTGGCCCCTGTTGTCACTTGTTGCGAGTGTATGTATATTAACCAGTTTAAAGCTCCTCAGTGGCTGGTTTCGCTACTGATCGTTCCAAGCCGGTGGTCCCTATTGTCATTTGCTGTGTGTGTACGTATATTAACAGGGTTTAAGCGCACCAGTGGCTGGTTTCGCATCTGATCGTACCAAAGCGGTGGCCCCTGTTGTCACGTCTTGCATGACATTGTGTATGTATATTAATCAGGTTTAAGCTCCCTTGTGGCTGTTTTCTCTACTGATCGTACCAATGAGATAACCAATGTTGTCACTTGTTGTGGGTGTGTTATTAATCAGGTTTTAGCTCCCCAGTGGCTGGTTTTGCTACTGATCGTCCAATGGCGGTGGCCCCTGTTGTCACTTGTTGCGTGTGTGTATGTATATTAACCAGGTTTAAGCTGCCCAGTAGCTGGTTTTCCTACTGATCGTCACAAGGTAAAAGCCCCTGTCGTCACTTGTCGGTGTGTATGTATATTAACCAGGTTTAAGCGCACCAGTGGCTAGTTTCGCCACTGATCTTACCAAAGCGGTTGCCCCTGTTGTCACGTCTTGCATGACATTGTGTATGTATATTAACCAGGTTTAAGCTACCTTGTGGCTGCTTTCTCTACTGATCGTATCAATGAGATGACCACTGTTGTCACTTGTTGTGTGTGTGTGTTATTAACCAGATTTAAGCTCCCCAGTGGCTGGTTTTGCTACTGATCGTCCCAAGGCAGTGGCCCTTGTTGTCACTTGTTGCGTGTGTTTGTATATTAACCAGGTTGAAGCTCCCTAGCTGCAGGTTTCGCTACTGATCGTCCCAAGGCGATGGTCCCTATTGTCACTTGTTACGTTTGTGTATGTATATTAACCAGGTTTAAGCTGCCCAGTAGCTGGTTATGCTACTGATCGTCACAAGGTAATAGCCCCTGTCGTCATTTGTTGTGTATGTATATATATATATTAACCATGTTCAAGCTCCCCAGTGGCTGGTTTTGCTACTGATTGTCCCAAGGCGGTGGTCTCTGTTCTCACTTGTTGCGTGTGTATGAATATATGCATATTTACAAGGTTTAAGCTCACCAGTGGCTGGTTTTGCTACTGACCGTCCCAAAGTGGTAGCCCCTGTTGTCATGTGTTGCATGTGTATTTATATTAACCACGTTGAAACTCCCCAGTGGCTGTTTTGTTACTGACCGTCCCAAGGCGTTGACCCCTGTTGTCACGTGTTGTTTGTGTATGTATATTAACCAGGTTTAACCTCCCCAGTGGTTGGTTTAGCTACCGATCGTCCCAAGGAGATGACCACTGTTGTCAAGTGTTGTGTGTGTATGTATATTAACTAGGTTTAAGCTCCCGAGTGGCTAGTTTCGTTACCTATCGCCACAAGGCGGTAGGCCCTGTTGTCATGTGTTGTGTTTGTATGTATATTAACCAGGTTTAAGATCACTAGTGGCAGGTTTCGCTACTGATCGTCCCAAGGCGGTTGCCCCTACTTTTTCTTGTTGGGTATGTATGTATATTAACCATGTTTAAGCTCCCAAGTGGCTGGTTTCGCTACTGATCGCCACGAGGAGATGGCCCCTGTTGACTCTTGTTGCGTGTGTATGTATTTAGTATGAGTATTTTATATACTTATGTTTATACTGATTTTTTGTTTGTTTGTTTTTGGTGGGCTTGGGTGCTGTATCTATTAAATATTATGTTAACATGTAGATAATGGTAGTAGAAATAAACACTTATTATGGTAATATAAGCAATGTATTCCATTTATTAAGGTACTATATTATAAACATGTATCTTCTTTGCTTACTTTTGTAATCATATTTGTTGTAAACAAATAAGTAATGCAAAAATATCAATTGACATACGTGACATGTGTGTACCAGTTGTTATATATACAATAGTATAGGTCATATATTAAACATTATAATAATCATATATCATCAATTACTCTGCCATGTATAGACATGTGAAAGCAATTATGAACATGTGCATTTAGCACGGCTATTTACATTCTTAGAAACTAAACATATCTGGTATTTTGTCTAAATGACCTTCACTCATAATAGTGCGCATGCGCAACCAAACTATACTAGTATTTGATATAAACTAAATATAAATTACTGTTGTCAATTCATTCTAAACGGAAATCTTTTTAAAAAATGCGTTTATCCACGCTAAAAGTGGTTTTTAATAGTCGCAATTTAGTTTAACTACGACACTGAAGGTGCGGGTCGTTAAACCAAATTTGCGATCATTGAAAACCTCATATACGGACGCAAATTTCAACATTACAGTAAACTTAACCCTATTCTAACGCACTCATACGTTTCAACATTAAAATTAACAAAATTACTTGAACGACTAGTGTTCAAGTTGATCTAAACGTTTAGCCGAATGACGCATATAAGCATTATAAAAGTCATTTCTGATAAAAATCTAAATCGCAATAATGTTCGAGATATTTAATACACATTTATATGTTTATCATTTTATCAATAAATTGTAATTTTAATCGACAAACAGATTATTAAACGACTGTTTACACTATTTTTGGTGACGTTGTAAACAAATGACGTAGTAAAACATAGAGCGCGAAAACATGGTGATTATGCAGTTGTTATTCCCCGCTGAGAGCATCAACCAATGAAATCACAGAAAAGACATTTCTGAAGCGTGTAATAGTATTTAAAAATAAGCTGTTTTAGTAAAGGGGGGAAATGGAAAATCGTTTTAATTTAAGATTTTATAGTTCCCGCCGACCATCCTGGATATTAGAGAAATCTATTTCACCGATATATACATCAGTGCGACCTACAAAAGTCCAGATTACGAGAAACACTGTTGCGCTTCATTCTAAATGTAAACGTGACCGGACATGAAACTCAACTGTTTTGAGGATCTGGAATTTTGCAGGTTCTACAGATTTGTAAATTCTTTTAATACCCAGACGGTCGGTTGCAGTTATAAAATATGCATATGTACCCAAAATTGCACGCATTGGAAAATCTAATGTCATGTGCTAAAATTTCAATATTTTAGACGGAAAGTCGTTTCCAGGCTTCAATTAAACCAGTTCTGTTCTTAGGTTAAACAATCATTTTCGATTTGGTAATGAGATTTTTCAAGAATTTCATATGGCCCTCAAATTCGAAAGTCACAAAAAGTACATATTTCTATTTTTTTTTCTTTCTTTCGAAAAGTGTTATTAAATACTTTTTGCAAAATATGATTTAATTTTGTTCAAAACTTTTAATGTTATAATGTTTTAAAACATCCAATTTTCATCAACAAAATGGTATTAACGTCAATCTTAACGGTTAAATTAATCTTGAAATAGTATGAAGTTTTTTTTAATAAAGGCATAGACATGTTTTATTGACATAAATTTTACAGTTTCTAATCATTATACATACAATTGACAATATTTTTGCACATGACAAATTTTAGCAATATGAACATTTGAAAAAGTATACAATGTATAGTATATAGACGTATCTATAAAACAAAATATATCAAATAACAAAAAACATATGGTTTACTCATGTAACCAATTACAATCAATGAATTCAGCTTATTTATAAACAACACACACTTAAAGACGATTTTAGTTTTTCATGCGCACCTACTCAGCGCACACGGGGAAGTCATTTTCTTGAAACCAGTCAAAGTCACTACATGCTACTATATGACCCTACTTCGTATGGCTCAATCCTATACGAATACGCTTAAAATGGGTCTCTTATATTGTGTTCAGTATATGAAATATGCATACTGGTATCAAATAATTGTTCATAGCAATTTAACCTGAATATGGAATATAATAGAAATATTAATATTGATACAAATATGCTCATTTAGTATAAAGACGTTAATTTTGCAGTTGCAGTTTATTCAACGATGGCATATTTAAGAGCTATTTATCTCAAATTACGCGGTAATGTGTTTTTGTTTTTTTTATTTTGTCATCAGAATATGTATTATAGTGCATTTTGAGAAACTTTAAGCAAAATGTAATCATCCACTATAACAAAATACTTTAGCTTATAACTACCATTTCCGTGAAGATTAATATTATATACAAGTAATAGTTAATTATATACTAGATGTAAACAATTTTAAATATTTTTTTCGCATTACTTGTTAAATCCACATTATTTTGCCAACTTTCAAGGACGGGTATGTTTATGAAGAGGTAGTACTAAGAAAATATGTACGGTAACATGTTTTTTTTTATTTCTGATATTGCATGAATATACATTAAACTTCAATGCTGGGAAGTTTCATAAAGTTCTATCCATGGGAAAAAGTGACGAACACCGTTAGAAATCGTCCATAACATTTTGACATAGCTTCCGTGATGCATTTATTAATTTAAAATAAAGTTCGGAATAGAGTGTCTTATTCCTAAAGCTTCTGATATGCTAAGCTGGATAATTAGTCAACATGAAATGGACGTTTAATCTCAACGATGTGTACATAACGCGTGTGCATATGCTTATACAGTTTTTAATTTTGTATCCCTTTATTTTTAAAAGTAGTATAAAAATCGTCATAGAGTCATAGAAATTATTAGCAGCCATCACTAGCTGATAGGCAAAAGATATTGGGATGATTTTAAAAATAGATCTCGCTTTGAAGCGTGATTCTCATGAGAGTGTTAAAACAATGCACCGTTCATTTTGAAAATTTGAAATCGCAGGTAAAGTAAAAGAAACTACATGTATGTGCAGATAAATGTAAAACACAAATTATTATCAGAACAGAACATAATGTTACTGGTTAAAACTGCAAACAGGGCCTGATTTCACTGAACATATTCTCTCAACTTAAACTGTTTAATTTCTCTAAATTATTACTTAAATACACTACACATTAATTGACCACTCGAAATTGAAATCAGAACCAATCTTTACACATTGGTAAACGATAACATACATAATGAGTTATGTAAATGAAGTTACAACATTCCGAAACAGTGAGGTGAGGAAAAGTTCAGTTTAACTCAGGCCAGTTTCTCATAGGCAACACATACACTTTTCTATAAATGAACCAAATGCATGTGGTTGATTTTTCAGTCAATATAAACAGTAAACTTAATTTTATCTTACAGTTTCTTCAAGAGCAAAGCTTATTATTAAACTTGAGGTTCAAATCGACGTGTTAATGAATAGATTGTTTTAGCTGGTTCTGTATTGAGTTTTTAAAAAACAGGTAACATATTCTTTTTTCTGTTCTTTTTTTTCTGAATATTTCAATTAACTGTAGAAATTAAACATAATACCGCTAGTACATGCATTTTAGATATACTTCTTGATATACTTTAACGCTAAAATGGAATACATCTTCTACTACGTTCCGTAATAATAAACGCAAAAGCCTATTTTTTTCATTTCTCGGTGCTTTCCGTACACCTCGGCTTACGTACTTAAAGAACCGAACAGTTTTTCAACCTGCCCAAATATATCAATGACGTCGATATTAAATGACATAATGTTACGTCATACGATGACTTACGGAAACAAATATGCCAGATTTTCTGTCGTTCCTAATAGAGATGTTCTTTTGAATAAATAGTTTATGTACCATTTTCCTTGGTTATGCGATGAACTGAATCTAACATTCGTGCTAATTTATTATATAATTTATTTAACTCGTTGGAAAAAATAATATAAAGCTCGGCAGAGCTTCACAAAATATTTTTAATAATTCAAAGAACAAATGAGCACTTATGTAAGATACTGTTTTTATGTTCAATAGTTTAATCAGAATAATATTCACCATTCATCAATGATTTATACTCGGTATATCATTGAACTATCAAATATAACCGAGTCCTGTGAGATCAGGTAGACAATCCAAATTGCCTTTATGTGCTGCATAATGTCCTGCATTACGAAGGTCGTTATCAAGCATCTGAATCATGTTGTTATACGTCTGACACAGATATTCTATAACCTTAATACTTCCAGCACCGAGAGCTGCCCGATGTAGCAATGTTTCTCTTTCACCAGTTGATGACATTTGGTCTATTCATTGTCCTATCAGATATATCAGACAATCCAAATTGCCTGAATGTGCTGCATTAAGTACTACATTAAAACGGTCGATATCAAGCATCTGAATCATGTTATTATACGTCTGACACAGATATTCTACAACCTTAATACTTCCAGTACCGCGTGATGTCAGACGTAGCAATGTTTTTCCTTCACCAGTTGTTGACATTGGGTCTATTCCTTGTCCTATCAGATGTATTAGACAATCCAAATTGCCTGAATGTGCTGCAATATGTGCTGCATTAAAACGGTCGTTATCAAGCATCTGAATCATATTGTTATACGTCTGACACAGATATTCTACAACCTCAATACTTCAAGTACTGAGTGCTGCCAGATGTAGCAATGTTTCTCGTTCACAAGATGTTAACATTGGCTCTATTCCTTGTCCTATCAGATATATCAGAAAATAGAAATTGCCTGAATGTGCTGCTTTCAGTGCTGCATTAAAACTGTCGTTATCAAGCATCTAAATCATATTGTTATACGTCTGACATAGATATTATACTACCATAATACTTCCAGTACCGAGTGCTGCCAGATGTAGCAAAGTTTTGTCTTTCACCAGATGTTGACATTGGGTCTATTCTTTGTCCTATCAGATATATTAGACAATCCAATTTGCCGGAATGTGCTGCATTATGTGCTGCATTA
Source organism: Panopea generosa (assembly GCA_029582155.1). Classification (NCBI taxonomy): domain Eukaryota; kingdom Metazoa; phylum Mollusca; class Bivalvia; order Adapedonta; family Hiatellidae; genus Panopea; species Panopea generosa. The sequence goes on along the minus strand of CM055904.1, from coordinate 58,662,063 downwards.
AAACGGTTGTTATCAAGCATCTGAACCATGTTGTTATACGTCTGACACAGATAATCTAATACCTTAATACTTCCAGTACCGAGTGCTGCCAGATGTAGTAATGTTTTTCCTTCACCAGTTGTTCAGATTGAGTCTATTCCTTGTCCTATCAGATATATCAGACAATCCAAATTGCCTCAATGTACTGCATTATGTGCTGTAATGAAACGGTCGTTATCAAGCATCTGAATCATGTTGTTATACGTCCGACACAGATATTCTACAACATTAATACATCCAGTACTGAGTGCTGCCAGATGTAGCAATGTTTCTCTTTCACCAGATGTTGACATTGGGTCTATTCCTTGTCCTATCAGATATATCAGACAATCCAAATTGCCTGAATGTGCTGCATTAAGTGCTGCATTAAAACGGTCGTTATCAAGCATCTGAATCATGTTGTTATACGTCCGACATAGATATTCTACAACCTTAATACTTCCAGTACCGAGTGCAGCCAGATGTAGCAATGTTTTCCTTCACCAGTTGTTGAAGTTGTGTCTATTCCTTGTCCTATCAGATATATCAAACAATCCAAATTGCCTGAATGTGCTGCATTATGTGCTGCATTAAAACGGTCGTTATCAAGCATCTGAATCATATTGTTATACGTCTGACACAGATATTCTACAACCTTAATACTTCAAGTACCGAGTGCTGCCAGATGTAGCAAGGTTTCTCGTTCACCAGATGTTGACATTGGCTCTATTCCTTGTCCTATCAGATCTATCAGAAAATAGAAATTGCCTGAATGTCCTGCTTTAAGTGCTGCATTAAAACGGTCGTTATCAAGCATCTGAATCATGTTGTTATACGTCCGACATAGATATTCTACAACCTTAATACTTCCAGTACCGTGTGCTGCCAGATGTAGCAATGTTTCTCTTTCACCAGATGTTGACATTGGGTCTATTCACTGTCCTATCAGATATATCAGACAATCCAAATTAACTGAATGTGCTGCATTAAGTGCTGCATTAAAACGGTCGATAACAAGCATCTGAATCATGTTGTTATACGTCTGACACAGATATTCTACTACTTAAATACTTCCAGTACCGAGTGCTGCCAGATGTAGTAATGTGTCTCCTTCACCAAAATATGGACATTGGGTATATTCCTTGTCCTATCAGATATATCAGACAATCCAAATTGCCTGAATGTGCTGCATTATGTGCTGCATTCAAACTGTCGTTATCAAGCATCTGAATCATGTTGTTATACTTCTGACACAAATATTCTACAACATTAATACACACAGTACTGAGTGCTGCCCGATGTAACAATGTTTCTCCTTTACCAGATGTTGACATTGGATCTATTCCTTGTCCTATCAGATATATCAGACAATCTAAATTGCCTTAATATGCTGCATGATGTGCTGCATTACAACGTTTGTCATCAAGCATCCGAATCATATTGCTATACGTCCGACACAAATATTCTACAACCTTAATACTACCAGTACCGGGTGCTGCCAGATGAAGCAATCTTTCGCCTTCATCAGTTATTGACATCTTGTCTATTCCTTGTCCTATCAGATATATCAGACAATCCAAATTGCCTGAATGTGCTGCAATATGATGTTTGTCATCAAGCATCTGAGTCATGTTGTTGTACTTCTGACAAAGACATTCTACTACCTTAATACTTCCAGTACCGAGTACTTCCAGATGTAGCAATGTTTCTCCTTCACCAGATGTTGACATTGGGTCTATTCCTTGTCCCATCAGATATATCAGACATTCCAAATTGTTTTTATACGCTGCAGGATGTCCTGCATTACGACATTTGTCATCAAGCATCTGAATCATTTTGCTATTCGTCTGACACAAATATTCTACAACCTTAATACTACCAGTACCGGGTGCTGCCAGATGAAGCAATCTTTCGCCTTCATCTGTTGTTGACATCTTGTCTATTCCTTGTCCTATCAGATATATCAGACAATCCAAATTGCCTGAATGTGCTGCAATATGACGTTTGTCATCAAGCATCTGAGTCATGTTGTTGTACTTCTGACAAAGACATTCTACTACCTTAATACTTCCAGTACCGAGTACTTCCAGATGTAGCAATGTTTCTCCTTAACCAGATGTTGACATTGGGTCTATTCCTTGTCCTATCAGATATATCAGACTATCCAAATTGCCTTTATATGCTGCTTTATGTGCTTCATTACTACGGTCGTTATCAACCATCTGAATCATGTTGTTATACGTCCGACACAGATATTCTACAACATTAATACTTGCAGTACGAGTGCTTCCACATGTAACAATGATTCTCTCTCACCAGACGTTGACATCGGGTCTATTCATTGTCCCATCAGATACATCAGAAAATCCAAATTGCCTGAATGTGCTGCTTAAAGTGCTGCATCAAAACGGTCGTTATCAAGCATCTGAATCATGTTATCATATGTCTGACACAGATATTCTACTACTTAAATACTTCCTGTACCAAGTGCTGCCTTATATAGCAACGTTTCTCTTTCACCAGATGTTGACATTGGGTCTATTCCTTGTCCTATCAGATATATCAGACAATCCAAATTACCGTTATATGCTGCAGTAAAACGGTCGTTATCAAGCATCTGAATCATATTGTTTTACGTCCGACAAAGATATTTTACAACATTAATACATCCAGTACTGAGTGCTGCCCGATTTAACAATGTTTCTCCTTTACCAGATGTTGACATTGGGTCTATTCCTTGTCCTATCAGATATATCAGACAATTCAAATTGCCTTAATATACTGCATGATGTGCTGCATTACAACATTTGTCATCAAGCATCCGAATCATATTGCTACACGTCTGACACAAATATTCTACAACCTTAATAACCTTAATACATACAGTACAGAATGCTGCCCGGTGAAGCAATGTTTCTTCTTCAATATTTGTTGACATCGGGTCTATTCCTTGTCCTATCAGATATATCAGACAATCCAAATTGCCTGAATGTGCTGCATTATGTTCAGCATTAAAACGGTCGTTATCAAGCAAATGAATCATGTTGTTATACGTCCGACACAGATATTCTACTACCTTAATACTTCCAGTACCGTGGCCTACCAGATATAGCAATGTTTCTCTTTCACCAGATATTGATATTGGGTCTTTTCCTTGTCCTTTCAGATATATCAGACACTCCAAATTGCCTGAATGTGCTGCATTCAGTGCTGCATTAAAACGGTCGTTATCAAGCATCTGAATCATGTTGTTATACGTCCGACACAGATATTATACTACCTTAATACTTCCAGTACCGTGGCCTGCCAGATATAGCAATGTTTCTCTTTCACCAGATGTTGACATTGGGTCTTTTCCTTGTCCTTTCAGATATATCAAACAATCCAAATTGCCTGAATGTGCTGCATTAAGTGCTGCATTAAAACGGTCGTTACCAAGCATCTGAATCATGCTGTTATACGTCTGACACAGATATTCTAAAACATTAATACTTCCAGTACCGAGTGCTGCCAGATGTAGTAATGTGTCTCCTTTTCCAGATATTGACATTGGGTATATTCCTCGTCCTATCGGATATAGCAGACAATCAAAATTGCCCGAATGTGCTGCATTATGTGCTACATTCAAACGGTCGTTATCAAGCATCTGAATAATGTTGTTATATGTCTGACACAGATATTCTACTACTTAAATACTTCCTGTACCAAGTGCTGCCTCATATAGCAACGTTTCTCTTTCACCAGATGTTGACATTGGGTCTATTCCTTGTCCTATCAGATATATCAGACAATCCAAATTACCGTTATATGCTGCAGTAAAACGGTCGTTATCAAGTACCGTGTGCTGCCAGATGTAGCATTTTTTTTCCTTCACCAGCTGTTGAGATTGGATCTATTCCTTGTCGTATCAGATATATCAGACAATCCAAATTGCTTTGCTATGCTGCTGTATGTGCTGCATTACAACGTTTGTCATCAAGCATCTGAATCATATTGCTATACGTTTGACACATATATTCTACAACCTCAATACTTCCAGTACCGTATGTTGCCTGATGTAGCAAAGTTTCACCTTCACCAGATGTTGACATAGGGTTTATTCATTGTCCTATCAGATATATCAAACAATCCAAATTGCCTGAATGTGCTGCATTATGTGCTGCATTAAAACTGTCGTTATCAAGCATCTGAATCATGTTGTTATACGTCTGACACAGGTATTCTACTACCTTAATACTTCCATTACCGTGTGCTGCCAGATGTAGCAATGTTTTTCCTTCACCAGTTGTTGAGATTGGGTATATTCCTTGTCTTATCAGATATATCAGACAATCCAAATTGCCTGAATATGCTGCAATATGTGCTACATTCAAACGGTCGTTATCATCTATACGAATTTTGTTATTATACGTCCGACACAGACATTCTACAACCTAAATACTTCCAGTACCGAGTGCTGCCAGAGGTAGCAATGTTTTTCCTTCACCAGTTGTTGACATTGGGTCTATTCCTTGTCCTATCAGATATATCAGACAATCCAAATTGCTTTGATATGCTGCTTTATGTGCTGCATTACGACGTCTGTCATCAAGCATCTGAATCATGTTGCTATACGTCTGACACAAATATTCTACATCCTTAATAATTCCAGTACCGAGTGCTGCCAGATGTAGCAATGTTTTTCCTTCACCAGATGTTGACATTGGGTCTATTCCTTGTCATATCAGATATATAAGACAATCCAAATTGCCTGAATGTGCTGCATTATGTGCTGCATTAAAACGGTCGTTATCAAGCATCTGAATCATGTTGTTATACGTCTGACACAGATATTCTACAACATTAATACTTCCAGTACCGAGTGCTGCCAGATGTACTTATGTTTCTCCTTCACCAGATATTGACATTGGGTCTATTCCTTTTCCTAATTTATATATCAGACAATCGATATTGCCTGAATGTGCTGCATTATGTGCTGCATTTAAACGGTCGTTCTCAAGCATCTGAATCATGTTGTTATAAGTCTGAAACACAGATATTCTACTACCTTAATACTGCCAGATGTAGCAATATTTTTCTTTCACCAGATGATGACATTGGGTCTATTCCTTGCACTTTCAGATATATCAGAAAATCCAAATTGCCTTTATTTGCCGCTTCATGTGCTGCATTACTACGGTCGTTATCAGCTATCTGAATCATGTTGTTATACGTCTGACACCGATATTCTACAACCTTATTACTTCCAGTACTGAGTGCTGCCAGATGAAGCAATGTTTCTCTTTCACAGGATGTTGACATCGGGTCTATTCCTTGTCCTATCAGATATATCAGACAATCCAAACTGGCTAAATGTGCTGCATTAATTGCCGCATTAAAATGATCGTTATCAAGCATCTGAATCATGTTGTTTTATACCTGACACAGATATTCTACAACCTTAATACTTCCAGTACCGTGTGCTTCCAGATGTAGCAACGTTTCTCCTTCAACAGATGTTATCATTGGGTCTATTCCTTGTCCTATCAGATATATCAGACAATCGAAATTGCTTTCATCTGCTGCTTTATGTGCTGCATTACTACAGTCGTTATCAACTATCTGAATCATAAAGTTATTCGTCCGACAAAGGTATTCTACAACATTAATACTTCGAGTCCCGAGAGCTGCCCAATGTAGGAACGTTTTTCCTTCAGCAGATGTTGACATTGGGACTATTCCTTGTCCTATCAGATATACCAAACAATCCAAATTGCCTGAATGTGCTGCATGATGCGCTGCAGTACTACGTTTGTCATCAAGCATCTGAAACATATTGCTAAACGTCTGACACTAATATTCTACAACCTTAATTCTACCAGTACCGAGTGCTGCAAGATGTAGCAATGTTTCTCCTTCACCAGATGTTGACATTGGGTCTATTCATTGTCTTATCAGATATATCAGATAATAGAAATTGTTTTTATATGTTGCAGGATGTGCTGCATTACGACGTTTGTCATCAAGCATCCGAATCATATTGCTATACGTCTGACACAAATATTATACAACCTTAATACTACCGTACCGAGTGCTGCCAGATGTAGCAATGTTTCTACTTCACCAGTTGTTGACATTGGGTCTATTCCTTGTCCTATCAGATATATCAGATAATCCAAATTGCCTGAATGTGCTGCAATATGTGCTGCAATATGACGTTTGTCATCAAGCATCTGAGTCATGTTGTTGTACTTATGAAACAGATGTTCTACTACCTTAATACTTCCAGTACTGAGTGCTGCCAGATATAGCAATGTTCCCCTTCATAATATGTTGACATTGGGTCTATTCCTTGTCCTATCAGATATACCAGACAATTCAAATTGCCTTTATCTGCTCCTTTATGGGCTGCATTACTACGGTCGTTATCAACCATCTGAATCATATTGTTATACGTCTAACACAAATATTCTACAACATTAATACTTCCAGTACGAATGCTGCCAGATGTAACAATGTTTCTCATTCACCAGATGTTGCCATTGGTTCTATTCATTGCCCTATCAGATATATTAGACAATCCAAATTGCCTGAATGTGCTGCATTAAGTGCTGCATTTAAACAGTTGTAATCAAGCATCTGAATCATGTTGCTATATGTCTGACACTGATATTCTACTACCTTAATACTTCAAGTACCATGTGCTGCCTGATGTATCAACGTTTCTCCTTCACTAGTTGTTGACATCGGGTCTATTCCTTGTCCTATCAGATATATCAGACATACCAAATTACCGTCATATGCTGCATTATATGCTGCATTAAAGTGGTCAATATCAAGCATCTGAATCATGTTTTTATACGTCTGACACAGATATTCTACAAACTTAATATTTCTAGTACCGTGTACTGCCTGATGTAGCATCGTTTCTCCTTCACCAGTTGTTTACATCGGGTCTATTCCTTGTCGTCTTAGTTATATCAGACAATCCAAATTGCCTGAATGTGCTGCATTATGGGCTGCATTAAAACGGTTGTTATTAAGCATCTGAATCATGTTGATATACGTCTGACACAGGTATTCTACAACCTTAATACTTCTAGTACCGTGTGCTGCCCGATGTAGCAACGTTTCTCCTTCACCAGGTGTTCACATTGGGTTAATTTATTGTCCTATCAGATATATCAGACAATCCAAATTGCCTGAATGTGCTGCATTATGTGCTGCATTAAAACGGTCGTTATCAAGCATCTGAATCATGTTGCTATACGTCTGACACAGATATTCTACTACATTAATACTTCCAGTACCGTGTGCTGCCTGATGTAGCAATTTTTTTTCTCCACCATCTCTTGGCATTGGATCTATTCCTTGTCCTATCAGATATATCAGACAGTCCAAATAGCCTGAATGTGCTGCAGGATGTGCTACATTACGACGTTTGTGTTCAAGCATCTGAATCATATTGCTGAACGTCTGACACATATTTTCTACAAACTTAATACTTCCTGTACCGAAAGCTGACAGATATAGCAATGTTTTTCCTTCACCAATTGTTGAGATTGGGTCTAGTCATTGTCCTATCAGATATATCAGACAATCCAAAAGCCTTTATGTGCTGCAGCATGTGCTGTATTACGACGTTTGTCATCAAGCTTATGAATCTTGTTGTTATACGTCTGACACAGATTTTCAAGTACTTTAATTCTTCCAGTACAATGTGCTGCCAGATGTAGCAATGTTTCTCCCTCACCAGTTGTTGACATTGGGTCTATTCCTTATCCTATCAGATATATCAGACAATCCAAATTGCCTGAATGTGCTGCATTATGTGCTGCATTAAAACGGCCGTTAGCAAGCATCTGAATCATGTTGTTATACGTCTGACACAGATATTCTACTATCTTTATACTTCCAGTACGGTGTGCTGCCAGATATAGCAATGTTTCTACTGCACCAGATGTTGACATTGGATCTATTCCTTGTCCTATCAGATATATCAGACAATTCAAATTGCCTGAATATGCTGCAGGATGTGCTGCATTAAAACGGTCGTTTTCAAGCATCTGAATCTAGTTGTTATACGTCTGACACAGATATTTTACAATCTTAATACATCCAGTACTGAGTGCTGCCCGATGTAGCAATGTTTCTCTTTTACCAGATGTTGACATTGGGTTGATTCCTTGTCCTATCAGATATATCAGACAATCCAAATTGCCTGAATATGCTGTATGATGTGCTGCAGTACAACGTTTGTCATCAAGTATCTGAATCATGTTGCTATACGTCCGACACAAATATTCTACAACCTTAATAACATTAATACATCCAGTACCGAGTGCTGCCCGATGTAGCAATGTTTCTCCTTCACTAGTTGTTGACATCTGGTCTATTCCTTGTCCTACATATATATCAAACAATCCAAATTGCCTGAATGTGCTGCATTATGTTCTGCATTAAAACGGTCGTTATCAAGCATCTGAATCATGTTGCTATACGTCTGACTCAGATATTCTAAAACATTAATACATTCAGTATCGAGTGCTGCCCGGTGTAGCAATGTTTCTCCTTCACTAGTTGTTGACATCGGGTCTATTCCTTGTCCTATCAGATATATCAGACAATCCAAATTACTGTCATATGCTGCATTAAAATGGTCATTATCAAGCATCTGAATCATACTGTTATATGTCTGATACAGATATTCTACAACCTTAATACTTCTAGTACCTTGTGCTGCCTGATGTGGCAACGTTTGTCCTTCACTAGTTGTTTACACCGTGTTTATTCCTTGTCCTCTCAGATATATCAGACATTCCAAATTGCCTGAACATTCTGCATTATATGCTGCATTAAAATGGTTGTTATCAAGCATCTGAATCATATTGTTATACGTCTGACACAGATATTCTACAACCTTAATACTTCTTGTACCCTTTGCTGCCTGATGTAGCAACGTTTCTCCTTTACTAGTTGTTGACATCGGGTCTATTCCTTGTCCTATCAGATATATCAGACAATCCAATTTGCCTGAATGTGCTGCATTATGTGCTGCATTAAAACGGTCGTTATCAAGCATCTGAATCATGTTGTTATACGTCTGACACAGATATTCTACAACCTTAATACTTCCAGTACCGAGTGCTGCCAGATGTAGCAATGATTGTCCTTCATCAGATGTTGACATTGGATCTATTCCTTGTCTTATCAGATATATCAGACAATCCAAATTGCCTGAATATGCTGCATTATGTGCTGCATTACGACGTTTGTCATCAAGCATCTGAGTCATATTGTTATACGTCTGACACAGATATTCTACAACCTTACTTCCAGTACCGAGTGCTGCCCGATGCAGCAATGTTTGTCCATCACCAGTTGTTGACATTGGGTCTATTCCTTGTCTTATCAGATATATCAGACAATCCAAATTGCCTGAATATGCTGCTTGATGTGCTGCATTACCACGTTTGTCATCAAGCATCTGAATCATGTTGTTGTACGTCTGACACAGATATTCTACAACCTTAATACTTCGAATACCGAGTGCTGCCCGATGTAGCAATGTTTCTCCTTCACCAGATGTTGACATTGGATCTATTCCTTGTCTTATCAGATATATCATACAATCCAAATTGCCTTTATTTGCCGCATGATGTGCTGCATTACGACGTTTGTCATCAAGCATCTGAATCATGTTGTTGTACGTCTGACACAGATATTCTACAACCTTAATACTTTTAGTACCGAGTGTTGCCAGGTGTAACAACGTTTCTCCTTCACGAGTTGTTGACATTGGATCTATTCCTTGTTTTATCAGATATATCAGACAATCCAAATTGCCTTTATCTGCCGCATGATGTGCTGCATTACGACGTTCGTCATCAAACATCTGAATCATGTTGTTGTACGTCTGACACAGATATTCTACAACCTTAATACTTTCAGTACCGAGTGCTGCCCGATGTAGCAATGTTTCTTCTTCACGAGTTGTTGACATTGGGTCTATTCCTTGTCTTATCAGATATATCAGACAATCCAAATTGCCTGAAACTGCCGCATTATGTGCTGCATTACGACGTTCGTCATCAAGCATCTGAATCATGTTGTTGTACGTCTGACACAGATATTCTACAACCTTAATAGTTCCAGTACCGAGTGCTGCCCGATGTAGCAATGTTTCTCCTTCACGAGTTGTTGACATTGGGTCTATTCCTTGTCTTATCAGATATATCAGACAATCCAAATTGCCTTTCTCTGCCGCATTATGTGCTGCATTACGACGTTCGTCATCAAACATCTGAATCATGTTGTTGTACGTCTGACACAGATATTCTACAACCTTAATACTTCCAGTACCGAGTGCTGCCCAATGTAGCAATGTTTCTCCTTCACCAGATGTTGACGTTGGATCTATTCCTTGTCTTATCAGATATATCAGACAATCCAAATTGCCTGAAGCTGCCGCATTATGTGCTGCATTACGACGTTTGTCATCAAGCATCTGAATCATGTTGTTGTACGTCTGACACAGATATTCTACAACCTTAATACTTCGAATACCGAGTGCTGCCCGATGTAGCAATGTTTCTCCTTCACCAGATGTTGACATTGGATCTATTCCTTGTCTTATCAGATATATCATACAATCCAAATTGCCTTTTGTTGCCGCATGATGTGCTGCATTACGACGTTTGTCATCAAGCATCTGAATCATGTTGTTGTACGTCTGACACAGATATTCTACAACCTTAATACTTCCAGTACCGAGTGCTGCCAGATGTAGCAATGTTTCTCCTTCACCATATGTTGACATTGGATCTATTCCTTGTCTTATCAGATATATCAGACAATCCAAATTGCCTTTATCTGCCGCATGATGTGCTGCATTACGACGTTCGTCATCAAACATCTGAATCATGTTGTTGTACGTCTGACACAGATATTCTACAACCTTAATACTTTCAGTACCGAATGCTGCCCGATGTAGCAATGTTTCTCCTTCACGAGTTGTTGACATTGGGTCTATTCCTTGTCTTATCAGATATATCAGACAATCCAAATTGCCTGAAACTGCCGCATGATGTGCTGCATTACGACGTTCGTCATCAAACATCTGAATCATGTTGTTGTACGTCTGACACAGATATTCTACAACCTTAATACTTCCAGTACCGAGTGCTGCCCGATGTAGCAATGTTTTTCCTTCACAAGTTGTTGACATTGGGTCTATGCCTTGTCTTATCAGATATATCAGACAATCATAATTGCCTTTTGCTGCTGCTTTATGTGCTGCATTACGACGTTTGTCATCAAGCATCTGAATCATGTTGTTGTACGTCTGACACAGATATTCTACAACCTTAATACTTACAGCACCGAGTGCTGTCTGATGTAGCAATGTTTCTCCTTCACGAGTTGTTGACATTGGGTCTATTCCTTGTCTTATCAGATATATCAGACAATCCAAATTGCCTTTATCTGCCGCATAATGTGCTGCATTACCACGTTCGTCATCAAGCATCTGAATCATGTTGTTGTACGTCTGACACAGATATTCTACAACCTTAATACTTCGAATACCGAGTGCTGCCCAATGTAGCAATGTTTCTCCTTCACCAGATGTTGACATTGGATCTATTCCTTGTCTTATCAGATATATCATACAATCCAAATTGCCTTTTGTTGCCGCATTATGTGCTGCATTACGACGTTTGTCATCAAGCATCTGAATCATGTTGTTGTACGTCTGACACAGATATTCTACAACCTTAATAGTTCCAGTACCGAGTGCTGCCCGATGTAGCAATGTTTCTCCTTCACGAGTTGTTGACATTGGATCTATTCCTTGTCTTATCAGATATATCAGACAATCCAAATTGCCTTTATCTGCCGCATGATGTGCTGCATTACGACGTTCGTCATCAAACATCTGAATCATGTTGTTGTACGTCTGACACAGATATTCTACAACCTTAATACTTTCAGTACCGAGTGCTGCCCGATGTAGCAATGTTTCTCCTTCACGAGTTGTTGACATTGGGTCTATTCCTTGTCTTATCAGATATATCATACAATCCAAATTGCCTTTTGTTGCCGCATTATGTGCTGCATTACGACGTTTGTCATCAAGCATCTGAATCATGTTGTTGTACGTCTGACACAGATATTCTACAACCTTAATACTTCCAGTACCGAGTGCTGCCCGATGTAGCAATGTTTCTCCTTCAGGAGTTGTTGACATTGGGTCTATTCCTTGTCTTATCAGATATATCAGACAATCCAAATTGCCTTTATCTGCCGCATGATGTGCTGCATTACGACGTTCGTCATCAAACATCTGAATCATGTTGTTGTACGTCTGACACAGATATTCTACAACCTTAATACTTTCAGTACCGAGTGCTGCCCGATGTAGCAATGTTTCTCCTTCACGAGTTGTTGACATTGGGTCTATTCCTTGTCTTATCAGATATATCAGACAATCCAAATTGCCTGAAACTGCCGCATTATGTGCTGCATTACGACGTTCGTCATCAAGCATCTGAATCATGTTGTTGTACGTCTGACACAGATATTCTACAACCTTAATAGTTCCAGTACCGAGTGCTGCCCGATGTAGCAATGTTTCTCCTTCACGAGTTGTTGACATTGGGTCTATTCCTTGTCTTATCAGATATATCAGACAATCCAAATTGCCTTTATCTGCCGCATGTTGTGCTGCATTACGACGTTCGTCATCAAACATCTGAATCATGTTGTTGTACGTCTGACACAGATATTCTACAACCTTAATACTTCCAGTACCGAGTGCTGCCCGATGTAGCAATGTTTCTCCTTCACCAGATGTTGACGTTGGATCTATTCCTTGTCTTATCAGATATATCAGACAATCCAAATTGCCTTTTGCTGCTGCTTTATGTGCTGCATTACGACGTTCGTCATCAAGCATCTGAATCATGTTGTTGTACGTCTGACACAGATATTCTACAACCTTAATACTTCCAGTACCGAGTGCTGCCTGATGTAGCAATGTTTCTCCTTTACCAGATGTTGACATTGGGTCTATTCCTTGTCCTATCAGATATATCAGACAATTCAAATTGCCTGAATATGCTGCATAATGTGCTGCATTACGACGTTTGTCATCAACCATCTGAATCATATTGCTATACGTCTGACACAAATATTCTACAACCTTAATACTACCAGTACCGTGTGCTGCCAGATGTAGCAACGTTTCACCTGAACTCGATTTCAACATTGGGTCTATTCCTTGTTGAAATAGATATATCAGAAAATTCAAATTGCCTTGCTTTGCAGCATGATGTAGATCCTTTGGAAATTTTGATGTATCAGTGGCATCTGTTGTATTTGGTGTTGTATCAGTGTCATCTGAAGTGATATTTAAATTGTTAACAAGAGGCCTATTAGCTTACCTGATTTCATCTGTCACATATTTTCAAATATTGAGAATTGTTTGTGTCTTCATTGTATTCCTATGATAAAACCAATGTCCCCTTACTGTGCCCCAATGAACAACAGCTATTATATATGAACAGAATTGAATAATTTATATATAACAAATATAAATAAATTGGACAGATTTGTTTTTGAGGAAAATATTTTTAGAAATTTCCCATTTTTATCCTTTGTTGGTCACCTGCTGACCTTATGTTTATTAAATAATATTACTCCACTGTAATGACTTAACAACGCCCCAGACATCAAGATGTTTCAAATAATATTACATTTCAAATAGATGAGAAAAAAAAAATTCCTGTTTTCCCATAGTATTCATATTTAAAAATCAAAATCCCCTAACTGGGTCCCAATGTAGCCTAGCACATTGATTTGAACAAAGTTGAAACTCTTTCTCAAATTAATCACTTTTATGAAATATGAACGAATTTGCTTCTAAGTTCTAGAGAAGAACATTTTTTTATTCCGTGATATAAGATCCCCTTTATAGGACCCAATCTCAATTGAGATTGGAGTAATACTAAAATAGACGAAAAACACAAACTTTCCTGATCTCTTATAGTATTTCTATTAAAATAATAAAATCCCCCATTCTGGGACCCAATGAGCCCTAGCCTTTTTATTTGTGCAGACTTGAAACCCCTACTCAAAAGGATAATTTATACTATATATGAAAAATTGCCTTGTCAGTTTGAGAATAAAAGATTTAAAAATCCACATTTGTTGGGGGTCCCTGTCGATCCTTTATGGATAAAAAATACCATTTAAGGACCAAGTCTCAATTGTTTTTACCAAGCAGTACTTCAGATCTCAAAATGATTAAATCAATTAATTTCTAAAATAGATGATAACAAGAGAATGTACTGTTTTACCTTAACATTCCTATGTAAAAATCTGAGTTCCCTGCCTGGAGTCCAATATATCTCAATCACTTCATTTGAACACATTTGAAACTACTACTTACTGGAATCACTTCTATCAAGTATGAATAGATTTTAATCATCCGTTCTTGAGATTTTTAAAATTTCACATTTGTATCGCTTTTGCGCTTTATGGGCCCCTGTTGGTCTGTTATGGATAATTAATCACCTTTTGAATGATTCAGTGTCAACTGTTATGATTAAATAATGCTTCATAACTAAAACCAAATATGAATGAAAAAAATGAAATTCCCAATTTTCTCATAGTATCCCTATTTAAAATCAAAATCCCCTTATTGGGCCTTCAATAGATGATAGCCATTTTATCAAATATAAACAAAGGCCAGTTGGTTCTTGCGAAGAAGAATCTTTAAAAAAATGCATTACGTTTAAATGATTTTTTTCTATGCTATAAGTCACTTGGGAGGGGTCAATTTTGTTTCTGTGGGCATGGCTTAAACAAATCTATCATGCAAAGTTTAAGGAGCCTTTAATAGTAATTGTCTATTTGTACATAAGATATGGCCCTTGCTAATGCACCTGTGCGTAGCTGAAGGTGAGCTATTCTGTCATCACAGTATCATAGTAGTTATAGCACTCTAGGTTAATTGTGTATTTGCGTAAAATTGCACAAGTTGTCCTTGTGCGCCATTCATCACTCTGTTTTCATTGGATCGTCACAAAACTTTATTTATCATACCAAAGCTCCAAGCTTTCTAACTACGGATATATTGTTTAAAATTTTGAAGAAAAAAATGGTAAGCCCCTGGGACTGGGCTAAATTTAACTATAGGGTCAGGATTTATTCATAAATAAATTTGTGAGTGCGTCATGTGACAGTGCTTTACAGTAAAGTTTGTGAAAATCTATCAAGGGGTTTCCGAGAAGAAGTTGTTTGAAGCAAAAGTTAACGATAGACTGACGACAGGCGGACGACAAACGAAGGAAACAGAGCGATCACAATAACTCACCTCGCCAAATTAAAAGACTAAAATATTACTACAGGTGAGCTTTTCTAACAATCTACATGTAGATTTTGTACACTCTATCACCAATGTTATATAAATTGCCGAATTTTACATAGTAGTTATAAAACCATGTTATATCAAAGCAAATTAACCTTTAGCAGAACTTCGTTGACTCGAACACGGATGGCTAGAACGCCATATATAGCTCGAACCACTTATTTGGTCCCGGCCATAGTCCTATATACATGTATGGTATTATGTTGAACAATCTCAATCTTTCGTTCGAACAACCCGTAAATCGAACTATTTTGTCCAGTCACGTCGGGTTCGAGCTATCAAGGTTCTACTGTTGTTAGATATTTACTGTTTGAGTTGGAGTTTTATGATAATCCATTTGCATCATTTGGTGTTGTCAGCCGTTCACTGCTGTCCATTGCTGTTTTCATTTGGTATTCAATAGTTATTGTGACACATTTGGAACAAACCATTACAAAAATTATTCCACTGTTTTAGGTGAACTACATCCCCTTGAATTTTCAATAAGCTAATACTTTCCGCTGTATTAGCAATACCACTAACATCTAATTAGATTTCTAATTAATATTAACTGAAAAAAAGATCGCTTGGAAGCATTGAACTTGGACGAGAAAACCTACCCAAGCAGTAAACACTAGCATTAGATAACGGGTCTTATCAGATATTTACTATTTGATGTACATCTCATAGTGTGGACGTCGATACGAAAATTTATGGATTGAGCTGTTATGTGGGATCCTCCTAGGCAAAATAATTTACCTCCCTGAAGTCGCGGGTAAGTAAGTACCCAGCTCGGTCTAAAACATTTGTGTGAAAAAAATGAGAAAGTTACTTGCAGAAATATGTAAACCTTAGAGCTAGTATATACGGAGATACTTACAGAAAGACGGACGCAAACAGGCATGCACGCACAAACACACATACACACCCGCACACATACGGATATGCACACATTTATAAAATCCGACTGGGCAACTATAACATAATTATAACATATTTCAGAAGTTTTACATAATTATGTAGCTGTATAAAATTATAAACCTGAAAATATTGGAGTGCCTTTTGGAGAACTTGGTTCCTTTTTAATCATTGGTGTCTGAAGATCTTCATTCGTCAGATGAACTCGATGTGCCAGTAATTTGTGGTTGGAAATTTCGTTCACACATTTGGAGAAGAATCTGTCATTGCATGTGATAATCACGCTCAGTTTTCCGCTATTTACAACTGCGAATATCATCTCAAACATGTTCAACCAATCAACTGCTTTCGTTTCATCATATTTGAATTTTCCTGCAAAATCCTCTATCACGACTACACTGACCTCTCCCAGCTTGACATATCTCCAGTCTGAGGGGGCTGTTAGCACAATACATTGGCGTGCTACATATCCTTTTATTAGATTGACTGCAAGAGACGTTTTTCCTACACATCTTGGACCTGTTACGACCAGTGTTTTGTGTTTTTTAAAGAGTTCTTTCGCATAGGGAAGAACATGATTCTTAAACAAAGCACACTGTTTTTGTTCAATGTACACTACGGACTGCTCTGAAATAAACAGTGTACATTAAATTATTTTCATTCATAAAACGATTAACATCCAAATTTTAAACTGTAGAAAATTTAATTACTGATAAGTTTTTATATATTTTTCAGTTTTAGTGACTGGATCTGTGACGTTTGTTTTCTTATATTATAATGGAGAGACTGACAAATATTATTATGTACTTTAGGTTGCTGAGGCAGCAAAATTTCATACCAACAATTGACCTATATAATGAAATAAATATCGCTAAAACGACATTATGCTAAGAATTATAGTGTAATTAGATTTTTCTTTAAGCGTTGTGTTCATTTTCGCTTTAATGTGAAGGTTTTAATGCAAACTGCCTGAAAAATCCCCCATCTCTACCTTCTCTCCAATTTTATACCAGAACTTGATGTATTTCGTTTTGCTTGTAAATGCGTATTTTTGTCGGAGAATTTACTTTAATAAAGCATGCAATTCAATTCAAACGAAAGCTGATGCTTTAAAAAGGGTTTGATCTATGAAACTATATTTATTAAAAGCAATTTCAACAATGCAAAGAGAGTTCAGCATTAAGGATAGAGTTGATGTTCAAGTATGTTCCAGTTATCTAATTTTCCTGTAAGAGAAAATGCACAATTTTCATTGACATTCTGTTATTTGGTGGTCTTTCACTTTTATGAACAGGTCACTTCTGCAAATGGGCGTGGTTTGTACTTTCTTTGATCAGAGATCGGTAAACTATCAGCAGCGATTATTTACTTATTCATTTCTTATTATGCTACGGACTCACCTATTAAATTCCCGAAGACACAGTCACATTTTCCTTGCGCTGGCCTGTTTTCGTCAGCTGTAAATGCAAGTAAATTGGTGCAATCATTGTTGGAATGTAGTTATATGCTCCATTTACACGTGCGTACCAAACGGTTTATAATGAAATCATTAAGTTTGAGGTTTGATACGCATACATTTAAAACATTAGTTTATGCTTATGAGTATTTGCTTATAAGTATTTACTTATAAGTATTTACTTACAAGTATTTGCTTATAAGTATTAACTAAAAAGTTTTTACTAATAAGTATTTGCTAACAGGTATTTGATGATAAGTATTTGTTAAAAGTACATGCTTATGAATATGTACTTATCAGTATTTCCTAATAAGTATTTGCTAATGGCTGAAATATAAGAGGATGTTACTTTGAATCTGCTATCTTGGAGCGCATTTGAAATATGCTTTTTTCTATAAGCATATCGAATATTTTACATATGGTTCAACATTCAAAGTATTCTTCGAATATTGATCAGATAATTTTATACAATGTTCGTATAATGACATAGCAATTTCGACACATTCTATTACATGACTATTTGAATAAAATCATTATAAAAAGGTAATTGAGTCTAGAAGACACATGCTAACAGGAGCTGATGTCACAACGTATTGTAACACACCAGGTCGTGTTACTAAAGTGATGGTGTGCAAATATGAAAACAATGAGATGTCACGAGTAAACAACATATTTATATACAATTTTGTGAAAGAAAAAGTAATATATTTTTGAATTTCGATGAAATAACATAAAAAAAATAACAATAACAAATTACCCCTCCCACTAATTTTATTTAAGAAGTATGAACCAATAATGAGTTTCAAAAAGTTGGTGTGTATACTTTTAATTAAAGCTAACAGAACATCTCTACTTCGAACCAAGGATTTATATAGAGAAGTAAAAGCAACTGATTGAGATTTAGAAATGCTCGCGTATTCACGCAAAATCTCGCGAAACTTCCATTCATCTCAGGAATACAAATCAACAATTTTAGTTAATTTAATTCAAGACCATTTTGCGGGGTCAAAATATCACAAATATGTAAGGATGCATATAAATTACATTCTGTGTATAATCAATCAGTTGCCTGTGAATTGTGAGAGATAAGTTTGCCAAATAAGTAATCGTTAGCGCGCAATTTGAAAACAAAAAATATTCTGGTACCTTAATTCGCATATGACCAATGCCGATGACTAACAGAAGGCTACATGTTACGTTAATACTTGTTTTTGAGCAGACTTCTTGGTGGAGAAATACCACAGAATGAGCCATTGAATAGTAAAACATTGTACTAAAATTGGGAGGATGTCAGATTTAAAGTTGAAATTATCTTTTTAGAGAACACCTTAGAGTCACCTGACTGGAGGCTTTTGGAGAACATTTATGCCGATACAACTGTAGGGCTTATGCTTAATGAAAAAACTAAGTTAAGAGGAATAAGGTTACCTTTGAATTTCCAAACACGGACAATACCAACTGGCACTGTCAGAAGGGTATCTAAGACATTTCATGGAGTCATTCAACATATATAATATACATGTAGGAGATATTGTCCCCGAAGAAAGCCTTTTCAATATTCTGAGAAAGAACACAATGTAGAGGATCTAAATAATTCAGATTGTGAAACCCACACTGAAAAACCTTCATCCTAAATCATTTGTTAAACAAGAATGTAAATGAATAAGAATCCAATAAAGGATTTATAAGAGAAAATTGGATTTCTATAATAAATTAAAGACTTGCATAAAATAGAACTTGCATGAATACCTAAGTATAACAATACGAAAACACGGAACACGCTTGATCTAAAAATCTATTTCAAAATGTCACATTATCCGACAGGTGGGCGCGCTCGGTAGCTGGATATAGCGAGCCATCCGCATTGGTAATTAATAAAACAAGCAAACTGTCACGGCTAAGACCTCAGTAGCGAGCTGCTCGCACTGGTAATTGTTAACACAAGCAGAATTGTCAGCTTTATTGATATTTTTAGCTACATGTAAATATTGGACATAGCTCAGAATTAGCTATTAATAAAAGTTGTTCGGGAGATCGCTGACAGGTGGCGAGGGAATCTGTATTTAATGGTACCGTATTCACCAGTACAGGGAGTCTGTTTTCGAATATACTTTTAGGCCAACGTATTTTGGCAAACTAATCTCAGTTAACTTGTGTTTTGTACTCATTATTACGCTACAAGAAACTAGATGCCTATAAGAAAACTATATCTAATAGAAGAATGGTACTGTTATGGGTACAATACTTAGATATATTTGATTTTTTGAGACGTTAAATATCAAACTTAGACTTAAGGGAAATTCGGCTAGTTGTTTGCTCACTTTTTTTAAGAAATGTTTCCATATTTTGCTGCATCAAGGCAAACACCTTATTTGAAATAATGGTGTATGTAATTGTACAATATGTACTAGTACAATATGTTACAACGGAATGAAGAACATCATAATGTATTGAAGTTTCTCGAATTAAGGTATCGTGTTGTAGGAAGAAGCAGTTATACTGGGTTGGATTCTCGATAGGTTGGTCATAGGGCACATGTTAATGAAGGTTACTGGAATGACCGGTGGTCTCATTAGTAGCGACAATAGTATGACTGAAATACAAATACAGACCCTAAACCGCTCAAGTACCCCATAATTGCACTCCGTTTGCGCTCAGTTTGCACTCCGTTCGCGCTCCATTCGCGCTTAGTTCGCGCTCCGTTCGCGCTCCGTTTGCGTGCACTCAATTAAACGCGGTTAATTTAATGCACTCACAAACGCAAGTATTCGCTCACGAGCGCTGTATAGCTAAGTGCTGTATTTAATACTCCTCTTAGCGTTCGCTTCGTTCAGCGTTCACTCAACGTTCAGTTCGCTCAGTTCGGTTTCCGGCCCATAGCCAATCGCAACATCTCAACTCTTTAAACTGATTCTATATTGACTTTTTAATTTAATCTGTTCCAATGGAGCAATTAAATGTATCCATGGGATTTTAGTCAAGGTAAATTAATTCATAATCCGATTGTTTGTCTACAGATTATGTCACCCGCTGGGCGATAGGTTGAACAAGTATCGATAGTAGGCATGTTAAACGGAAGTGTCTATGTTTTGATATGTGATCAGTGGTCTTGGTGATCAAAGAATATCGCACGTTATACCGGCTTCTGTTATCCAGACACCGACGTTTGTTTGCGTCAGTATCTTCTTTGATATACCGTAAGCTGTTTGTTACAGGAAATCAATAAAGTTTGTCCACAAAATTTACATATACATCATCAACATAAACTAAATAAATTGTTATTTATAATTAAATTTAATTAATAATTCCATACTGTTGATACCTCATTGGCCTTATGATAATCCATAAATCTGCTCAATGTAAGCAGTGACTTAACAACATGTGGATATATCACTGGTTTTGTTAATGTTTAAACTAAAATAAGCTTTATAATCAATAATATGCACTGCATGGGTGATGAAAAATTTATTATAATCTGTGCGATGCAATTCGACATTATAATCAATGATTTTTGAAAAATAATAATCTTGTAGTGTTTTTTCTCGATTTGGGTCCAAATGTGGCTTCACTAAACTTAAAAAAAGATATTCTGATATTTTAAGTTTTTTATAATTATTTTCGTTATCATTATGTATATAAATATACTTGCAATAAACTTTTTTCAGTGGGTTTCTCAAATTATTCTTTTACTGATAGTATGCTTTATGTTAATATATTATTTAAAATGACAAACTATATTTAACTTGTTTGAAACTACACCCACTGTGCTATACCACTAATTATGTGACACGCAGCAACACACCCGTGGTGTTAATTACGTTATGTCACATGCCAGTGAGAGCCGTGTCAATTAGGTTATATGCTAAAGCGGTGACTTATCGGTCTATTGACCACGGAAGATATGTATGATTTCATTTTGATTGTAATTCGTGCCAGATGGATGAATTTTAATTGAGCCAACATTATGTGATTGAAAAGAAAAAAATAAGAAAGAAAAACTGCCAGCCAATTAACAACAAATAAAAAAATTATTTAAGATATTGGTTATTCGAAGTTTCAGAACGCTTTAGTATGTAAATATCATGATGTTAATATCATTAAATTAACGAACCGAAAACCCCACGCCAGCTCTGAGTGAATGGTAGAAAGTGTGACATACACGTATAAAGGGATGTGTATTCAGGGCTGTCATTTTACCACAGCTGCCATAGCGATTTCGTATAAAAACAGATCAGAATTGTTAATTTACAAAATAAAACAATCCTACAATTTTAAAACTAATAAAAATTAAAGACATGTGTTTAAATAATTCCTTGTAAAATGTAGTATTTTATTTGTATTATTTTTTACTTTCATTATTTGTTTTATTTGCCTGTTGTCTACACCGGCATGTGCTCAGGTAAATCAGGGTATGCAAGAGTTATGTATACATCAAGTGAGCAGCACAAAAAGAATAGACAGTCACAGGATGGAACCCATTGTCAGTTGTGTCAAATCATGAAATCCATTCAATGACGATCAATCGCTAAGAAATATTGATGTTATGGAAGATAAAACTGTTTACATTGTAACTCCAGGGATACTGGTAGTAATAGTACTAAACACGTGGAAGAACATGTTATGTTTTCAATAGTACATTTCTGCTGCTGCGGTTATATTGTCCAAAAGGGTACTATCGTCACTGTTCACTTATCAGTTATGTACCTCGGCTCTCTTTGACTTAGATTGGTTGCTTGGGGCAGCAAAAAGACAACCAAGCTGAATCGGTATTAACCTGGAGAGTTGTTGCTGTAGAACCACAAACTATGCCGACAAAGGTGAATTCATTTATAGTAAATATGGACGATTATGTATATAATCATTGTTGTTCTATGTAGAAATAGTCTTAGTAATGACATGTTCGTTTAATACAATGATTGCTTACTGGTAAAACAGCAGTGTTTGCATGTCATAGATTGACTGTTAGTATAGTCGGGATCTTATTCTGTGACAGTATTCTTCTTAATTGAGAGATAAAATAAATATGTATACGTATATAAAGTATGGTTCAAATATAAGCAGAAACAATTTCTTGTTATAATATGAGTAACTGAAAGCCAGTAACAATCAACAAATGGAATGGGTTTAAACACATTTCTTCCTTGACCGATATCAAATAATATGTACTTATGTTGGTTACACAGATTGAATTGTTACAATCTAATGACAGTTTTAAATCAATGAATGAAACTAACTTCCATAAAAAATTAACGGGCGGCATATAATGTTCGGACAGACAAAATTGCTAATCTGACAGAGATTTTGCCATTTCGGTACAAGCTTGATAAGTCACAATGCTTACTGGATATGACTACAGTAACAATTGCCCAGCACTTGTATTGCCCAGAGTGTCAAAATTATTACTGGGAAATTTATTTGTACATACATCTAATATTTTCGAAAAACAATTTCGGACAAAGTCTATTATTAAAATTGACATCGGATCCATCAATTCTATTTATGCAGAGCCGTTTTTAATCGATGAATTGATGGAACCTTTTTACAACTTAACCATAATAAGCAATATCATTTATATGAATAGGTGATATCACTCATTCGTTTCAAATAGATCATATCACTTAATGGAACCCCATATATTGCTGAATTGTAATGATAATGAAATAC
This sequence comes from Panopea generosa, assembly GCA_029582155.1. Classification (NCBI taxonomy): domain Eukaryota; kingdom Metazoa; phylum Mollusca; class Bivalvia; order Adapedonta; family Hiatellidae; genus Panopea; species Panopea generosa. The sequence continues at coordinate 58,638,619 of CM055904.1, read as the reverse complement.
CATTTGTGTGTGTGTGCTTATACTGACTCGATTTTAGAAGTTGGTTAAGTAAATATTTTTACAAAATATGTACCTTTACAAACCATTAGCCTTGACATCCATATTTATCATATTCACTTTTTTAATATACAAAAATACAGTTCGAAATATTAAACTTAATAATATCATCCTTGATGTTGGGTATTACAATAATCGTTATACAATCATACTTGATGTCGAGTATAACAATAATCGTAATACAATCATACTTGATGTTGGGTATAGCAATAATCATAATACAATCATACTTGATGCTGGGTATTACAATAATCGTTATACAATCATACTTGATGTTTGGTATTACAATATTCGTAATACGATCATACTTGATGTTGGGTATTAAACTAATCGTAATACAATCATACATGATGTTGGGTACTACAATAATCATAATACAAGTATACTTGATATTGGGTATTACAATAATTGTTATACAATCATACTTGTTGTTGGGTATTACAATAATCGTAATACAATCATACTTGTTGTTGGGTATAACAATAATCGTAATACAATCATACTTGTTGTTGGGTATTACAATAATCTTAATACAATCATACTTGTTGTTGGGTATTACAATAATCGTAATACAATCAAACTTGATGTTGGCTATTACAATAATCGTAATACAATCATACTTGATGTTGAGTATAACAATAATCGTAATACAATCATACTTGATGTTGGGTATAGCAATAATCATAATACAATCATACTTGATGCTGGGTATTACAATAATCGTTATACAATCATACTTGATGTTTGGTATTACAATATTCGTAATACGATCATACTTGATGTTGGGTATTAAACTAATCGTAATACAATCATACATGATGTTGGGTACTACAATAATCATAATACAAGTATACTTGATATTGGGTATTACAATAATTGTTATACAATCATACTTGTTGTTGGGTATTACAATAATCGTAATACAATCATACTTGTTGTTGGGTATAACAATAATCGTAATACAATCATACTTGTTGTTGGGTATTACAATAATCTTAATACAATCATACTTGTTGTTGGGTATTACAATAATCGTAATACAATCAAACTTGATGTTGGCTATTACAATAATCGTAATACAATCATACTTGTAGGGTATTTCAACAATCGTAATACAATCATACTTGTTGTTGGGTATTACAATTATCTATATAGAATCATAGTTGATGTTGGGTATTACAGTAATCGTTATACAATCATACTTGATGTTGGGTATTACAATAATTGTTATACAATCATACTTGATGTTGTATATTACAATAATCGTAATACAGGTATACATGTTGTTGGGTATTACAATAATCGTTATACAATCATAATTGATGAAAATAGAAAGGTAATAATAAGGGTGTCACATTCATGTTTAATACGGAACTGATCTTGATTGGTTTAACCCAATTATTTTAAACTCTCATTTCATACGTGCATGTATTATTATGATGTTAACTTGACTATTCACCCGTTAATAATTCACATTCGACATGTACAGTGAGTGTGTAGTGCGAGGTCAGATGCTAGCAGTTGTCAGTTAAAAGTTAGACAGCTAGGTGATATAGACATGTAGAATAGTAAAGAGTGTCAGAAGATGATATACTGTGAGTAGTTTATTTGTTTAGGTTAAATGGTCTGAAAGGCTGAACTGTTTTCTCTGAAATACTGAACTGATATTATCTTTAAAGTATGTACCTAACGTTAAGTCTCATAAGAGTGTGTTTTGTATTATTGTATATGGTTTATGGGAGATTGGAGTTAATCAATTGTTGAGATGAGAGCTACTGTAACTTTAGTGGTATCTGCAAGTCGTCAGTATATATGATTCAACTATAACTAGATAATGTGTACACTGACCCAAAAGAAAAACTCTTTATATCGACTTAAAAAGAATCTGTTTTGCTGATAAATGATTTCATCGAAGCTTTATGACTATATTAATGTTTTATGTAATTTACTGGGAAAAATCAGACATCGTATGTTTTTTTTCTAAACATTGAAGTGAAGACGGTTCAAAAAGAAAATTCCAGAAAAATGAAAATATCACGTATCTTTTGAAAAAGAAATAAAGTTCTGACTGATTGTGAAACTGACTTTTTAAAACGTCAGTTACCAATGTGGTCTCTATATTTTACGAATGCATTCCTGAATACGTCATCCCTTTGAATTTAGGTACAAATGTAACGTTGAAAGAGCGTGTTTGTAATACGTTGCCATTTCAACAAAAGTCGTTTCGGAGGTCGTGTGTGGAAACAATTTAATGATAGGACCTGATCCTCCGACAAAATTCATATCATACTTGTTCTATGGGCTTCAGGCTCGGAGATACGGATGTATTGCCACTGGATTTTTGTGTGTATTGCAAATGACGTCGTGCCCATAACAGTCTGAAAGCTCTGTGGCGAGCTGTCTGAATCTGACCAGTGTTTGGCCGACGAGCACAGATTGGAATACGGTTTTGTCTCAAACGGTTTATGATCGTCTGTACATAAACATCGTTACACCAAGGAGTACTAGTTGTAGGTAAGACACGACTATGAGGTGGGTGAACGTAATAGCGCGATGAGTACGTAACGTTGTTATGAGGGATGAGCATAAAGGGAAAGAATAAGTATGAGGGAGGAGCAAAAAGTGACATAATAACGTATGAGGGAGGAGCAGAAAGTGAAAGAAGAAGGGAGGAGCATAAAGGGAAAGAATAACGTATGATGGAGGAGCAAAAAGTGACATAATAACGTATGAGGGAGGAGCAGAAAGTGAAAGAAGAACGTACTAGGGAGGAGAAGAAAATAAAAATGAACGTATGAGAACGGAGCAGAAAGTAAAGAATATCGTATGTGGACGGAGCAGAAAGTGACAAATTAACGTATGAGGAAGGAGCAGAACGTGAAAGAAGAACGTATGAGGGAGGAAGAACGTATGAGGGAGGAGCAGAAAGTAAAAAAGATCGTATGTGAACGGAGCAGAAAGTGACAAAATTACGTATAAGGAAGGAGCAGAACGTGAAAGAAGAACGTATAAGGGAAGAGGGAACGTATGAGGGAGGGGCAGAAAGTAAAGAAGAACGTTTGAAGGAGGAGCAGAAAGAAAATAAAAACGTATGAGAGAGGAGTAAAGGTGACAGAATAACGTTTTAGGAAGGAACAGAAAGTGAAAGTGAAACGTATTAGAAAGAAAACAAAAATAAGCAGATAGACTGGCAAGAGACGATAAGTTAATGGAAAAAAAAGTTGAATAGTATGGAGATTGAGAAATAACAGAAAGAGTAAATTGTATTTAATGGAACAGGATATTAAATTAAAGAAGTCAAGATAGGGTAATCCAAAAGTGTTGAGTTATACATTGCGTAATCGTGGTGAGGTCAGGAGGCTAAGATGTCAACATTACAAAATCTTAATGACATGCAAGATAGCATGGGCTCATATTTAAAACGTTTTAAACGTTTTGCTGGAAGTGCTGGGTGTGATAAAAGTTAATAGACAACAAATTTAAGTGCAAGGAAACACCCAAGATGTGTATTCCTGACTGTCGACAGATGATGCACTAAATTATGATGTATTAAAGGAGTCTTTGCTGAGGAAGGGTATATGTAAAAGCTCCGTACTACTGAGGCAGAAATTTGTGAACGATTATCTTTTGAGATGGACGAGTCTCGCCAAAGCATCTGAAACATTTGTTAGTATGTTTTAAATATTTTATTCTACGGGAACAATTTATGGAAGTATCAAGTAAGAATGTACAAGTCTTCTTAAAGGAAAGAAAGTTAACGTCAGTAAAAGATATGGCTGATATCACTCAGCAATATCAAGAATCCCATAATTTGACAGATGTGTCTATTAACAAGTCACATGTGCAAAGTTTTACACCTAGAGGTGGATTTGTATATAGAAATTCAACCTCAAAATCAAGTTCTAGGGGATATCCCCTTGATCACTGAGGGATTGTGGTATAACTGCATGTCAACTTCTAATACAATTAAAGATTGTCCGAAGTTAAAAAGAAATGGTCAACCAACATATAAAGGCAGTGTCGTTGACAGAATTGATCATAATAGAGGTACCAAGAGAGGAAGGTTTATTGAAAGAGGTATATTTGTAGGGAGAGGAGGTTATCATGTAGGACATAGTAATAGAGAAATGTAGTTACAGATAACAATAACGATACAGGATATAAGCGGGAAGGGGCAGGATATGTAGATCAACAACCATTAGAAAGTTGCTGTTTGGCGGTTAGTCTGTAACATTTTGAGTATAAGAAATTCGTTTGAATCTTCATTTCTTTATAAAAATGTTTACAATTGTTAAAAAACGAATCCGACTCAGACCATTGTGTGACATTTGGCACAACTCGATGAGTACAGGCGTCTAGTAAAGGCAAACTGAAAGAACTGATTGGAAAATGGGATAAAATACATGTTTGGAGGGCATATTCAGGAAATATTTTTTAGGATGTAAGCAGTAAGCGATTATACATGTACTTTAATGAATTACGTACACTCTGAAAAAATGAATGTAATATATACTTAACGCATTTAAAACGTAAGTTTTTTAACATTAAATATATCTTTATCCCAGATCTACTGTCATTTGTATCGGTTCATATATGTCGACCGCAATTAATTTGTTAAAATGTGTTTTATAGTGATGACATTTTTGGGATAAAACTGAAAAACACGGTCAGAATTTTGAATTTGTTTGTCATATCCCAGAGTCATGATCTGAACCCGATTGAGCAAGTGTGTGACATCATGGGCCGTAAGATACAGAAGGTGGACCCACCACCAGTAGCCAATCTGCAACAGCTGGCACACGATCCGTAACGAGAAGGGCAATATTTACCCCCAGGACCTTATCCGAGGTCTTACTGGTGGCATCAGGAGAAGGGTTGAGGCTGGCATCCGGGTACTTGGAGGCTATACATGTTATTTAAGTTTCCGTCACAGTATGTCATGTTGGGGTAATATCGGTCATTTTTGGCAAAACATGTCCACTTTAAAACGCCTTTTTAAGCTCTACAGTTCCATACTTAAAAACATGTATAGTTTTGGTAAAAAAAACAACACTTGTGGTTGTGTTTCGATATTATGATTAGAAGCTACACTTAACTGATAACTGTGCATGTTGAAGGGTTCTCGCTACACATTACAATATCTTTTCTTATACCAACTTGTCGGTCATCTCATAAGGTAACTTGTTTTGTTATTCATTATCAAAATTCATTTTTTTTAGGTGTATGTGTTACAAGTTTATTGAGTATACCACATGTTAATATGGTATCAAAGATGTGCGTTTGTAAACATTGTTCTTAAAACCACATGGGGGCTATTATCGAGAGGAAAGTATGAGCGAGGGAAATACCTTCAGCAGTAACAAACCTTAAAGAGGGGGTAAGCCAAAATACAACATGCAAAATAATTATTAATTTACTCACTATCTAAAACCATTGGATCTTTTTCTGTTCCTGCGTTTAATAAAACTATCTCGTCTAATATATCATGGTTGTGGTTTCTGCGGCATTCCTTTAGGACATCATGGCCCGATATTATTACAATATCAATCCTTGCATTATCTTCAAGTTTTGTGACTGACAACATCCGATCGAACTGTTTAGACATTTGTTTACTTGCTTCACTGTCATAACAATTTTTTCCAAACGGATTAACGCAAACAACAAGTTCAACATCATCACCACACACGTGCATCCATTCGTCTGCAGCCTCAAGTTGAATACAGCGTTTATCATTGTACTGCATATCCTTCACAGCAGATAGCACCGTCATAACCGTTTCGGTGTTGTTATATCCACTCACAACAACTCTGTGATGTTCTCGAAGATTGCTTTTAATATCGTCTATTTTTGCACTGGACATGCTGTCAGATAGCACATGTGATTCGAGCGTGCATTTATATCGATCTGTAAGTTGTAGTTATTAAAATATACAATAAATGTACAATCGACTAGCAAGGATTGTATCTTTAGGAAAAATTATATCATCATTCCTAATCCAAGCATTGGTTAATGTATGTAACGTTTGAGGAAAACAGTTATTACTTTTTTAATTCATGTATAAGTAATGGCTCTTGAATCGTAACGATGCATAAGATCCATATTTTTCATACATCTAATATTAACAAAACTTGCACATTAATTATTCAACCTCAAGAAGAAGTGCATTAATTTGCAAAAATAAAGTAGACAAACAAATTTGTACTGCAACCGGAAGTTGTGTTGAAGTTAGGTAAACAAGTGAATTGGTAAATTTAGTTATGACAATATAATAAATAGTAACACAGGTTATTTAAAGATACTGTGACGATGTCCTTTGCATTATCCCATTTGATAGCAAGTCTAAAACAAATGCATGTAAACATACAGACATGTAAAACGAAATTTATTTCGTGAAAAGATTAACAAAATCTTTATTTTTTTATGTTTCCTTATCATTATTAATAGTCAAATGACCAGATGAACGCGACAAAATGGGTAATTCAACTTATGATATTTGGAATTAGTGTTGAAATGTATATGTTCATTTTAATTAATTGGTCATTTAAATTATTAGGCGTTCAGAGTTGTGTTACATCGTTAAAAGCTTTTCATTTTAAAAAATCGTTTAATAGATGCAATTAGAAACGTAGGAAGAAGATACTTGTTTCAATATAAAAAAAATACATCTGATAAAAGGATCTCTCCGAAACACAGAATACAGCCAAATTAAGAAGATAGCAGGTTCGGTTTTATTGAGTCTGTTCACGAGGGGTAATACAACAGGCAACGCCCTTCATACTCTCTGGGTCCGGATTAAACAGTGTTCATTCTCATCTCAAGCAACATTAAATGAGCTTTATGTTCCAATGAATCAGAAATGATAACAACACTAAGTCTAACTGAAGTTTTATGTAATATTCAAAGGTTAAACTGACCTTGCAAGTTCACTAAGACTTGATCCAAAACTTTAATCCGTTTTCCAATATTTCCTGAAATGAATACAATCATAAAAAAAAATGTTGAATGTATAAGATGGGGAAAAATCTTGCTTATATATAAAATACTATATACAAACGCAAACCGCTTTTGTTTAGGCTAAGTTCCCATTTTTATTTATTACATATTAAGTTAACTTTCAATTCAGATAATTATCTAGAAAACCAACATCTTTATATTAATTTATATTCAAAAAGACCAAACAACAATGTATAACAACATATTGTTTAATATCTCTAATATAATTGTTTCTAGTAAATTTTGAAGATAATAAATGATTACCTGTTCGGTTACATTTCTTTACTACTGCAGGTGCTATTATACGTTTCGTTGCAGTTGCTGCTTCTTTTGCATTTCGAGCATCTTCTTTTATTCCATTCATATTTACAGCATACCACTGCTTTAGAATATCTAGGACAGGACCTGGTGCCGGCAGAGGTTTATGTTTCAACTTGTCAATATATGAATCCGTCTGTTTCTTACAATAGGGATCGTTTACACATCCAGCAAGATCAGATGTTGCCTGTTCGAGTAAATCCCACGCATTTCTGAATTCGTTATCATTTACACGACCCTCAGGAGCTATATGAAGCAATTGATTGCGAACTTCACGTATTTTGTCAATAGAAGTACGCACATTATGTGGTAATGGGTTGAACAAACCTTGTAGAAGTGAAGAAACTAGTGTAACATCCCATTCGTTGATATCTGCAGAACCATGCTGCGGGAAGATACGGGATAATTGCGAATTGTTGATATGCTTTTGTTGTACCATTTGGTGAATGGTTTGTCGGTGACAGTTTAGATATGCGTCCAGTGTCGTATATTGAACACCTGGCCGACGATCTGTCTTCGCATTTTGAAGGAAAAGTTCCCGCTGTGGCTTTGGACATCCTTCGACAGTAAACGTAACAAGTCGCAAGTAGTGATCTTCGTCAGCCATTTGAAAACAATTGTTTCAGCTTGATGACAAAAGTATCTGAAAACAGGCAATATTTACACAATATTTATACTGCATACCCCGTCATCAACACAATATCGTATCGATGATGTCACGATCTTCCAAATAATGAGATAATAAGCAACAGCTCATCATATAAAAAGGTTGTAAATAACAGTGTTTATACACAGATGGTTATTTTCTCATCAAATGTAACGGAGGAAGGACACTGTGTCATGAAATGTTACTGACGAAGGACACCATGTCAGTAAATGTTAAGCAGGAAGGAAACCATGTCAATAAATGATACCGGAGATATCTACTCATCAAATGGTACGGAGGAAATACATTTTGCCATCAAATGTTACGGAGGAAGGACATTCTGCCATCAAATGTTACGGAGGAAGGACATTTTGCCATCAAATGTTACGGAGGAAGGACATTATGCCATCAAATGTTACGGGGGAAGGACATTCAGCCATCAAATGTTACTGACGAAGGACACCATGTCATTAAATGTTACGTAGGAAGGACATTATGTCATCAAATGTTACGGAGGAAGGACATTATGTCATCATATGCTACAAAGGAAGGACATCTTGTCATCATATTTACTGAGGAAGGACAATATATCATGACATGTTACTGACGAAGGACACCATGTCAATAAATGTAAAGCAGGAAGAAAAACATGTCAATAAATGATACCGGAGATATCTACTCATCAAATGGTGCGGAGAAAATACATTTTGCCATCAAATGTAACGGAGGAAGGACATTCTGCCATCAAATGTTACGGAGGAAGGACATTTTTCCATCAAATGTTACGGAGGAAGGACATTCTGCCATCAAATGATACGGATGAAGGACATTCAGCCATCAAATGTTACTGACGAAGGACACCATGTCATTAAATGTTACGGAGGAAGGACATTATGTCATCAAATGTTACGGAGGAAGGACATTATGTCATCATATGCTACAAAGGAAGGACATCTTGTCATCATATTTACTGAGGAAGGACAATATATCATGACATGTTACTGACGAAGGACACCATGTCAATAAATGTAAAGCAGGAAGAAAACCATGTCAATAAATGATACCGGAGATATCTACTCATCAAATGGTACGGAGAAAATACATTTTGCCATCAAATGTAACGGAGGAAGGACATTCTGCCATCAAATGTTACGGAGGAAGGACATTTTTCCATCAAATGATACGGATGAAGGACATTCAGCCATCAAATGTTACTGACGAAGGACACCATGTCATTAAATGTTACGGAGGAAGGACATTATGTCATCAAATGTTACGGAGGAAGGACATTATGTCATCATATGCTACAAAGGAAGGACATCTTGTCATCATATTTACTGAGGAAGGACAATATATCATGACATGTTACTGACGAAGGATACCATGTCATTAAATGTTAAGGAGGAAGGACACCATATCAAAAAAATATACGGAAGATGTTATCATCAAATGTTACAAAGAAAGGACATTATATCATCAACTGTAACGGTGGAAATACATTATGTCATCAAATTTGCTAAAGGAGGACAATATGTCAAGAAATGTTCTCGACGAAGGACACCACATTATGTCATTATAAGCAACAAAGGAAATACATTATGTCATTAAATGTTAAGGCGGAAGGACATCAGTCATTAAATGTTAAGGAGAAAGGAAACTTTGTCATTATAAGCAACAAAGGAAATACATTGTCATTAAATGTTAAGGCAGAAGGACATCAGTCATTGAATATAACGGAGAAAGGACATCACGTCATCAAATGTTTCGAAGGAAGGACACCACGTTATGAAATGTTACGAAGGAAAGACATATCAATAAATGTAACGGAGGAAAGACATTGTGCTATTAAATGTTACGGAGGAAGGGCATTATGTCAACAAATATAACGGAGGAAGGGCATCATGTCATTAAATGTTACGGAGGAAGGGGATTATGTCATTAAATGTTACGGAGAAAAAACATTATGTCATCAAATATTACGGAGGAAGAACATCACATCATCAAATGTTTCGAAGGAAGAATATGTCATTAAATGTTACTAAAGAAGGACAACACATTATAAAATATTAGCAGGAAAAAAATCATATCAATAAATGTTACGGAAAAAGGGCATTATGTCATCAAATATTACGGAGGAAGGACATTATTTCATCAACTATAACGGAGGAAGGACATTATGTCATCAAATGTTACGGAGGAAGGACATCATGTCCTCAACTATTACGGAGGAAGGACATTACGTCATCAACTATTACGGAGGAAGGACATTACGTCATCAACTATTACGGAGGAAGGACAGTATGTCATCAAGTATTACGGAAGAAGGACATGATGTCATTAAATGTTACGTAGGAAGGCCAATATGTCATTAAATGTTAGTAAGGAATGACAAAACGTAATACAATGTTACAGAGAAAGACAGTTTTTCATCATTATGTCATCAAATGTTAAGGAGGAAGGAAATTATGTCATCAAATGTTACAGAGGATGGATATTATGTCATCAAAAATTATGGAAGAGAAATATTACGTCATCAAATGTAAAGGATGAAGTACATTATGTCATTAAATGCTACGGAGGAAGGACATTTTGGCATCAAATGCTTTGGAAAAAAAATATAATGTCATCAAATGTTACAGAGGAAGGACATTATGTCATTAAATGTAACGGAAGAAGGACATTTTGGCATCAAATGTTACATGGGAGAAGAATATTACGTCATCAAATGTTACAGAGGAAGGACATTTTGTTATCTAATGTGACGGAGATAGGACATTGTGTCATTACATATAACGGAAGAAGGACGGTTTGGCATCAAATATTACGGTGGAGTAATTTTACGTCATCAAATGTTACGAAGGAAGGACATTATGTCATCTAATGTTACGGAGGAATGATATTATGCCATCAAATGTTATGGAGGAAGGACATCGTGTCATTAACTATTACAGAGGAAATACGTGATGTCATCAAATGCTACAGAGGAAGGACATTATATCATTAAATCGTTAGGTGGATGGACATTATGTCAATGAATTTAAGGACGAAGTACATTATGACATTGAATGTTACGGGGGAAAGACATTACGTTATCAAATGTTACGAAGAAGAAACATTATGTAATAAAATGTTAAAGAGGAAAGATATTATGTTATTGAATGTTAAAGAGGAAGGATATTATTTCATTGAATATTACGGAGGAATGACATCATGTCATCAGATATTACGAAGGAGGAATATTATGTCATTAAATGTTCAGGAAGAAGGATATTATGTCATCAAATGCTACGGAGGAAAACATTATGTCAAATGCTAGGGAGAATGACGTTCTGTCATCTCAGGAAGAAAATTATGGCCTTACATGTTTCTGAGGAAGGAAACTTTTAGCAGCAAATGTTACGGAGGAGTAAAATTACGTCATTAAATGTTACGGAGGAAAGACATTACGTCATTTAATGTTACAAAGGAAAGACATTATGTCATTAAATGCTACGGAGAAGGACGTTCTGTCAAGAAATATTACGGATGTAGGGCATTATGTCATTGAATGTTACAGAGGAAGGCCATGGTGTCATGAAATGTTACGGATGTAGGGCATTATATCATTGAATGTTAGGGAAGAAGCACATTATATCATCAAATTCTACGAAGGAAGGTCATTGTGTCATCAAATGTTACGGAGGAAGGCCATTGTGTCATGAAATATTACGGATGTAGGGCATTATGTCATTGAATGTTACAGAGGAAGGCCATGGTGTCATGAAATGTTACGGATGTAGGGCATTATATCACTGAATGTTAGGGAAGAAGGACATTATATCATCAAATGCTACGAAGGAAGGTCATTGTGTCATCAATCGTTACGGAGGAAGATCATTAATTCATCAAATGTTACGGAGGTAGGACATTATATCATCAAATGTTACGGAGGGAGATCATTAATTCATCAGATGTTACGGGGAAAGTACATTATGTCATCAAATGTTACGGAGGGAGATCATTATACATCAAATGTTACGGAGGACGGTCATTATGTCATCAAATAATACGGAGGAAGGACATTATATCATCAAATGTTACGGAGGAAAGACATTATGTCATCAAATGTTACGGAGGAAGATCATTAATTCATTAAATGTTACGGAGAACGAACATTATGCCATCAAATGATACGGAAGAAGATCACTCATTCATCAATTGTTACGGAGGAAGTACATTATGCCATCAAATGTTACGGAAGAAGATCACTCATTCATCAATTTTTACGGAGGAAAGACATTATATCATCAAATGTTACGGAGGAAGATCACTAATTCATTAAATGTTACGGAGGAAGGACATTATATCATCAAATGTTAGGTAGGAGGAATATTACGTCATCAAATGTTACGAAGGAAGGACATTATGTCATCAAATGTTATGGAGGAAGGACATTATGTCATCAAATGTTACGGACGAATGACATTATGTCATCAAATGTTACAGACGAATGACATTATGTCATCAAATGTTACATAGAAATGACATTATGTCGTCAAATGGAAGGTCATTGTTCCATCAAGTGTTACAAAGGAAGATCATCATTCATTAAATGTTAGGGAGGAGGAATATTACGTCATAAAATGTGACAGAGGAGGCCTATTACGTCATCAAATGTTACGGAGGAAGGTCATTGTGTCATCAAATGTTACGGAGGTAGGGCATTATGCCATTGAATGTTACGGAAGAAGATCATTATTCATCAAATGTTAGGGAGAATGAATATAACATCATCAAATATGATAGAATAAAGACATTCTGTCATCAAATGTTGTGGAAGATGGACATTACGTCATCAAATATTACGGAAGATGAATGTAACGTCATCAAATGTTACAGAGGAAGGACATTACGTCATAGAATGTTACGGATATAGGACATTATGTCATCAAAAGTTACATAGGAAGGGCATTATGTCATCAAATATTACGGAGGAAGGCCATTATGGCATTGACTGTTACGGAGGTAAGACATTTTGTCATCAAAAGTTACGGTGGAAAAATATTTTGTCATCAAATGTTACAGACGATGGACATTATGTCATCAAATATTACTGAAGATGAATATTACGTAATTAATTGTTACGTAGGAAGGACATTATGTCATAAATTGTTATGGAGGAATGACATTATGTCATCAAATGTTACAGAGGAAGGACATTATGTCATCAAATAATACAGAAGAAAGGCATTATGTCATCAAATGTCATGTAAGAAAAACATCATATCATCAAATGTTACGGAGGAAGGACCTTATGTCATCAGATGTTAAGGATGAAGGACATTATGTCATCAAATATGACGGAGGAAGGACATTATGTCATCAAAGGTGACGGAAGAAATTGATAATGTCATCAAACGTTACGGAGGAAGGACGTTATATCATCAAAAGTTACAGAGGAAGGGCATTATGTCATTAAATATTACGGAGGAAGGACATTATGTCATCAAATGTAATGGAGGAAGAACATTGTCATCAAATGTTACAGACGAATGACATTATGTCATCAAAAATTATGGAGGATGAATATAACGTCATTAAATGTTACGACGGAAGGACATTATGTCATAAATTTCTACGGAGGAAGAAAATTATGTCATCAAATAACACAGACAAATATAATAACATTCATGTTATTATTGCCACTATATCTTTTCTGTAAAAAGGGATACATCAAAATACATATTTATTATTTAGTAAGGTCCTACACCAAGCCAGCCTTTATAAACTTAAGAGAGAAAAATCTCCTGAAGTCCTTAGACAACATAATTTTCTTATACTATCATCTGCTGTGTCTAAATTATATTTTATTTCTGTTTGATTTTTGTTTTAGCTCGAGCTACAGTCTATAATTTGTTGAGACTGGTGTGTCCCTTTAAGACTAATGTATATATGTATATGCGGTGAAAGGAAAAAGAAAGTGTACATACCTATAAACGTCGACAGGTCAAGGAACAATAAATGTATTGCATATAAATTTTGTATATTTATATTTCATCATATTGTTGAATTAAAAAACAAATTTAATTCATTTCAAAGCAAAACAATAAGAAAAATTCAGTTCATTTTCTATCACATGAATAAACCTAGCCAATAATGAAATAATTTAAAAAAAAAAGTTATGCTTTCTTTTTCCTTTCAGTATATATATATATATATATGAATGTATGTTACAACTTGACTGAGACAAATATTTGTACGGTTTGTTGAGGGATGGCCCACACCGACCCTCACAGACCTATTACGGGGTGATTAAATGGATCACTTTTCATTGATTGAAATTAAAAAAAAATAATAATAATAACACAGAGGAAGGACATTATGTCATCAAATATAACGGAGGAGAGGCGTTATGTAATCAAATGTTGAGGAGGAAAAACATAATTCTATTAAATGTTACGTAAGAATGATAGTATGTCATCAAATGTAACGGACGAAGGACATTGTGTCATTAAATGTTAGGAAAGAAAGACATTATGTTATCAAATGTAACGGAGGAAAAAACATTATGTCATCAAATGTGACGAAGGAAGGATATCATGTCATCAATAGTAACGGAAGAAGGACATAATGTCATCAAATGTAAAGGAGGAAGTACATTATGTCATGAAATCTTCAGAAGGAAGAACATTGTCATTAAAGATTACGAGGGAACGACATAATGTCATATAATGTTACGCAGGAAGGATATTATGTCATCAAATGTGACGGAGGAGGCCATTACGTCATCAAATGTGACGGAGGAGGCCATTACGTCATCAAATGTTAAGGAGGAAGAATATTACGTCATCAAATGTTACGGAGGATGAATATAACACCATCAAATGTTACGGAGGAATATTATTATGTCATCAAATGCTACGGAGGATGGATATTATATCATCAAATGTTACGGAGAAAGGACATTATGTCATTTAATGTTACGGAGAAAGGACATTTTGTCATCTAATGTTACGCAAGAAGGACATTATGTCAACTTATGTTACGCAAGAAGGACATTATGTCATCAAATGTTACGGAGGAGGAATATTGCATCATCAAATGTTACGGAGGAAGATTATTATGTCATCAAATGCTACGTAGGAAAGACATTATGTCATCAAACGTTACTGAGGAAGTACATTACGTCATCAAACGTTACTGAGGAAGTACATTACGTCATTAAATGCTACGGAGGTAGGACATCATGTCATCAAATATTATGGTGAAAAGACATCATGTCATCAAATGTTACGGATGAACGACATTATGTCATCAAATGTTACGGAGGAAGGTTATTACGTCTTTAAAGGTTTCTGAGGAAGAATAGTACATCAAATTTACATATTACGGAAGAGGAACATTATGGTATTAAATGTTGCGGATGAAGAACATTGTGTCATCAAATATTACGGAGGAAGGGCATAATGTCATGAAATGGTACGGAGGAAAGACATTATGTCATCAAATGTTACGTGGGGAGGATATTTTGTCATTAAATGCTACGGAGAAATGACAATGCAATATCTGTCAATCATTATATTGGTGAGTGATATGGAGGAATACATCACGTCATCAAATATCATACATGGAAATGCATATATAACAGAACAGAAATTTAATGTATACCTGAGCATCATATCTCATCTTCATATACCAACATGTTCAATACATGCAATAGCTCTAAATCAATATATTGGAGAAATGTCATGGTTTTAAAAAAAATCATTTTGCAAAATATAGTGATAATAATAATTCGTCATGCAAAATTACTACGTCCTCACAGGATGTGATATTTATTTTATTATACAGAAAAAAATAATATACATAGTAACATGTATTTGCAGATTCGTGTCTATTCGTTACTAATGGCGATTGTTCAGTCAATTTGTTTTTGTATTTTGTGTATACACATAGGGGTTAAATACAGACATTATGTTCGGAAATGAAAATTTTGACAAAGTATTAAATAAAATAATATAATTGCAAATAAATTTATTAACACTCAAAAACTTACAACAGTTAAACCTACACTTGACAACTTCAAACAATATATCATAAATCTGTATAATACAGAACGTGCAACAATAAATTGTAAAATAAACATTTTTGATAGTATTTGGAATGATTATAAGCCACTAATATCTTGATATAACTTTGAAACATTTTACATGCTACTCTTTTAGTTTTAATTTAGTCACATTTGTTTGATTTCAAATACATTTATAATGTGTAGACATTTAATTATATCAGTCAACATCTTCAGAGTGTTTTTACATTTTTCTCTTGTTTTCTCTCCAATCAAGTATACTATTTAACTGCTCAGTATAATGACTAGACCTGCAAGAAGAAGAATTAATTAACGTTCATAAACTTCAATAAAGCATTTCTGTCTTTTCAAAAAATAAGTTTACAACGTCACATAAAAAAATCAATGCGGAATGTTGTGTGACAATAAGATTGGTTTTGTGCACTTGTCTATCCTAAAAAAAAATGAAGTCCGACACGATGTTTTTAAATGCTAAAACTTCATACTTACTTATTATGTTGCTCGTTATACTTTACCATTAAGTACAGAGGTGTAATGACTGACTGTGGTGATTTAAATGTAAAGTATTTCAAATAATAATTAAAGAATAAACTGGAAAAAAAACATGGTTGAGGAAGTTAGTTTCCTGTTTGATTTTTTTAATATATTACGTTAAACGTTGTGCCTTGAACCACACAAATAAACTATGTTGATTTAGTGAGCACTAGTAGAGAAAATGAGAAACTCAATAGCTTCTGAAAAATTCTAAATGCAAATATGTATAATTGTCATACACTATGTATCAACATGTCTGATTATGGTGTTCTTACAACAGCTAGTTCAAATTATACATATAGGGGTTCTAATGACAGCTAGAGTATATTATATAATAACAGCTAGAGCAGATTTTACAGCTAGGGGTTTATATAACAGCTAGAGCAGATTCAACATCTAGGGGTTCTAATAACAGCTAGAGCAGATTCAACATCTAGGGGTTCTAACAACAGCTAGAGTAGATTATACATGAAAGGGTTCTAGCAACAGCTAGAGCAGATTATACATGAATGGGTTCTTCCAACAGCTAGAGCAGATTATACATAAACGGGTTCTTACAACAGCTAGAGCAGATTATACATCTAGGATTCTAACAACAGCTAGAGCAGAGTATACATCTTGATCTTTTAACAACAGCTAGAGCAGATTAAACATCTAGGGGTTATAACAACAGCTCGGTCAGATTATATATTTATAGGGTTTCTAGCAACGGCTATTGCAGATTATACATATATTTATATATATAGGGGTTCTAACAATAGCTAGAGCAGAGTATACATCTAGGGTTTCTAACAACAGCTAGAGCAGATAATATATCTAGACGTTCTAACAACAGCTATAGAAGATTATACATCTAGAGGTTCTAAAAACGACTAGAGCAAATTATACATCTAGGTGTTCTAAGAACAGCTAGAGCAGAGTATACATCTAGAGGTTCTTACAACGTACATATTAGGGTTCAAATAACAGCTAGAGCACTTTAACATATAGGGGTTCTAACAACAGCTAGAGCAGAGTATACCGCTTTGTGTTTTAACAACAACTATATCAGATTAAATATCTAAATGGTCTAACAACAGCTAGTGTAGAGTATACATCTAGGGGTTCTATCAACAGCTTGTCTATCCTCAAAAAAATGAAGTCCGACACTCAATTAAGGTAGTCTTGTTGCTTTATAGTTTATACATTATAATTGCAAAGCATTTTGATAGCATTTCTGTTATTGGCAGTACATCAAGGTTGACACAGCAATGTTTGTTAGACTGTTGAATACCTTAGGATTTCTATGTGAAATTTAGATTTTTTAAGTTGTATAGTATTTGCTCAAAAGTTTAAGCTTATATATTATAATATATTTATAGTTTTAAAATATCTTTAATACAAATGAATAACCTGCCAGATGTTTAATGATATGCCACTATATAACCAACTTGTTTATATTAAATTGTGAAAATTGATTTAATTATACTGTTTTGCACGTGTATTAATGCATATATGTATAAGTTATATTAATGTTTTGTAGCCATTGGGTTGTTGACCCCGGTTTCACTTAACATATTTTGATATTTTCCTCAACGATGTTTTTAAATGCTAAAACTTCATACTTTCTGATTATGTTGCACGTTATACCATTAAGTACAGAGGTGTAATGACTGACTGTTGTGATTTAAATGTGAAGTATTTCAAATAATAATTAAAGAAGAAACTGAAAAAAAACATGGTTGAGGAAGTTTCCTGTTTGATTATTTATATTTATTACGTTAAAAGTTGTGCTTTGAACCACACAAATAAAATATCTTGATTTAGTGAAAACTGTTCATTACTCATTCAATTCTTACAGACAATGAGGCACTCAATAGCTTCTGAATAATTCTAAATGCAAATATAATTGTCATGAACTATTTATGTATCAACATGTCTGATTATGGTGTTCTTACAACAGCAAGATCAGATTATACATATAGGGCTCTAATGACAGCTAGAGTATATTATACAATAACAGCTGAAGCAGATTTTACATCTAGGAGTTCTTATAACAGCTATAGCAGATTAAACATCTAGGGGTTCTAACAACAGCTAGAGTAGATTATACATATAGAGGCTCGAACAACAGCTATATCAGATTATACATCTAGGGGTTCTAACAACAGCTACAGCAGAGTATACATCTAGAGGTTTTAACAACAGCTAGATCAGAATATATATCTAGGGGTTTAACAACAGCTAGAGAAGATTATACATTTAGGGGTTCAAACAACAGCTAGAGCAGAGTATACATCTAGGGGTTATAACAACAGCTAGAGCAGATTATACATCTAGGGGTTCTAACAACAGCTACAGAAGATTATACATATAGGGTTTCCAATAACAGCTAGAGCAGAGTATACATCTAGGGGTTCTAACAACAGCTATAGCAAATTATACATCTAGGGGTTCTAACAACAGCTAGAGCAGATTATATATATAGGGGTTCTAACAACAGCAAGATCAGAGTATACATCTAGGGGTTCGAACAACAGCTAGATCAGATTATACATCTAGGGGTTCTTACAACAGCCATAGCAAATTATAAATGTAGGGGTTCAAACAACAGCTACAACAGATTATACATCTAGGGGTTCTAACAACAGCTAGAGCAGAGTAAATTTCTAGGGGGTCGAACAACAGCTAGATCATATTATACATCCAGGGGTTCTAACAACAGCTCGACTAGATTATATATCTAGAGGGTCTATCAACAGCTATAGAAGATTTTTCATCTAGGGGTTCTAACAACAGCTAGAGCAGATTATAAATCAAGGGGTTCTTACAACAGCTAGAGAAAATTATAAATCTAGGGGTTCTTACAACAGTTCAAGCAGATTATACAAATAGAGGTTCTAAAAACAACTAGAGCAGATTGTACATCTAGGGGTTCTAACAACAGCTAGATCAGATTATACATCTAGAGGTTCTAACAACAGCTAAAACGGTTTATACATCTAGGGGTTCTAACAACTACTAGAGCAAATTATACATATAGGGGTTCTAACAACAGCTAGAGCAGTTAATCAATCTAGCAGTTCTAACAACAGTTAGAGCAGATTATACATCTAGATGTTCTAACAACAGGTAGAGTAAATTATTCATCTAGGTTTTCAAACAACAGCTAGAGCAGAGTATACATATATGGGTTCTAACAACAGCTAGAGCAGATTATACAAATAGGGTTTCTAACAACAGCTAGATCAGAATATACATGTAGAGATTCTAACAACAGGTAGAAAAGAGTATACATCTAGGGATTCTAACAAAAGCTAGAGCAGATTATACATCTAGGGTTTATAACAACACCTAGTGCAGATTATATATCTAGGTGTTCTAACAACAGCTAGAGCAGATTATACATCTAAGGATTCATACAACAGATAGAGCAGATTATACATCTAGGGCTTTTAACAACAGCTAGAGATGATTATTCATCTAGTTGTTCTAACAACAGCTATATCAGAGTATACATCTAGGGCTTTGAACAACAGCTACATCAGATTATACATCTAGGGGTTATAACAACAGCTAGCGCATATTGTACAGCTAGACGTTCTAACAACATCTAGAGAAGATTATTCATCTAGGTATTCCAACAACAGCTAGAACAGAGTATATATCTAGGGGTTCTTTCAACAGCTAGAGTAGATTATACATCTAGGGGCTCTAAGAACAGCTAGAGCAGATTATACATCTAGGTTGTCTTAAAAACAGCTAGAGCATATTCTACATATTATGGTTCTTACAACAGCTAGTGCAGATTATACATCTAGGAATTCTAACCATAGCTGGAGCAGATTATACATATATTGGTTCTAACAACAGCTAGAGCAGATTATACATGTAGGGGTTCTTACAACAGCTAGAGTAGAATATACATCTAGAGGTTCTAACAACACCTAGAGCAGATTATAAATCTTGGGGTTCTTACAATAGCTAGAATAGATTATACATCTAGAGGTTCTAACAACAGCTAGAGCAAAGTATACATATAGGGGTTTTACCAAACGCTAGAGCAGCTTATACATATAGGGGTTCTAAAAACAACTAGAGCAGAGTATACATCTAGAGATTGTTACAACAGAAAGATCAGATTATATATATATATATATATATATATATAGGGGTTCTAACAACAGCTAGATCACAGTATACATCTAAGGGTTCGAACACAATCTAGATCAGATTATACAGCAATGGGGTTCTAACAACAGCAAGAACAGATTATACATATAGGGGTTCTAATAACAGCTAGAGCAGAGTATGTATCTAGAGGTTCTAACAACAGCTAGAAAAGAGTATACACCTAGGGATTCTAACGACAGCTAGAGCAGAGTGTTCATATAAGGGTTCTAACAACAGCTAGAGCAGATTATGCATATAGAAGTTATAAGAACAGATAGAACAATATATACATCTAGAGGTTATAACAACAGCTAGGGCAGATTATACATCTAGGCGTTTTAACAACAGCTAGAGAAGATTAAAAATTTATGGTTCTAACAAAAGCTAGAACACATTATACATCTACGGTTTCAAACAACAGTTAGATCAGAGTATACATCAATGGGTTCTAACAACAGCTAAAAGACATTATACATCTAGGGGTTCTTACAACAGCTATATCTCATTATATATCTAGTGGTTCTAACAACAGCTATATCAGATCATACATCTCGAGGTTCTAACAATAACTACAACAGTTTATACATCTAAAAGCTCTAACAACAGCTAGATCAGATTATACATCTAGAGGTTCTAACAAATGCTAGATCAAATTATACATCTTGGGATTATAACAACAGCTAGATCACATTATACATCTAGTGGTTCTAACAACAGCTAGATCAGATTATACATCTAGAGGTTCTAACAACAGATAGAGCACAGTATTTATCTAGAAGTCCTAACAACAGCTAAAACAGATTATATATCTAATTGTTTTAACAACAGCTAGAGCAGATTATACATCTAGGGGTTCTAACAACAGCTTTATCAGATTATACAAATAGAGGTTCTAAAAACAATTAGAGCAGATTGTACATCTAGGGGTTGTAACAACAGCTAGATCAGATTATACAGCTAGAGGTTCTAACAACAGCTAAAACGGTTTATACATCTAGGGGTTCTAACAACTACTAGAGCAGATTATACATATAGGGGTTATTACAACAGCTAAAGCAGATAATAAATCTAGGAGTTCTAACAACAGTTAGAGCGGATTATACATATAGGGGTTCGAACAATAGCTAGATCAGATTTTACATCTATGGGTTCTGACAACAGCTAGAGCAGATTATACAAATAGGGTTTCTAACAACAGCTAGATCAAAATATATATATAGGTGTTTTAACAACAGCTAGATCAGCGTTTACGTGTAGGGGTTCGAAAAACAGCTAGATCAGATTATACATGTAGGGATTCTAACAACAGGTAGAGAAGAGTATACATCTAAGGAATTCTAACAACAGCTAGAGCAGATTATACATCTAGGGTTTTTAACAACACTAAGAGCAGATTATATATCTAGGTGGTCTAACAACAAATAGAGCAGATTATACCTCTAAGGATTCATACAAGAGATAGAGCAGATTATACATTTAGGGTTTATTACAACAGCTAGAGCAGAATATACATCTAGAGATTCTAACAACAGCCAGAGCAGAATGCACATCTATGGGTTTTTACAACAGCTAGAGATGATTATTTATCTAGTTGTTCTAACAACAGCTAGAGATGATTATTTATCTAGTTGTTCTAACAACAGCTAGATCAGATTATACATATAGGGGTTATAACAACAGCTAGAGCAGATTGTACAGCTAGAATTTCTAACAACAGCTAGAGAAAATTATTCATCTAGGGATTCTAACAACAGCTAGAACAGATTATATATCTAGGGTTCTTACAACAGCTAGATCAGATTATATATCTAGAGGTTCTAACAACAGCTAGAGCAGATTATACATCTAGAGGTTCTAAAAACAGCTAGAGCAGATTATACATCTATGGGTTCTAACAACAGCCAGAGCAGATTATACATGCAGGGGTTCTTACAACAGCTAGAGTAGAGTATTCATCTAGAGGATCTTACAACAGCTAAAGCATATTATAAATCTTGGGGATCTTACAACAGCTAAAGCAGATTATACATATAGCGGTTTTAACAAACGCTAGAGCAGATTATACATATAGGGGTTCTAACAACAGCTACAGCAGAGTGTACAACTAGAGATTGATACAACAGAAAGATCAGATTATATATATATATAGGGGTTCTAACAACAGCTAGATCACAGTATACATCTAAGGGTTCGAACCCCATCTAGATCAGATTATACAGCAAGGGGTTATAATAACAGCTAGAACAGATTATACATATAGGGGTTCTAAAAACAGCTGGAGCAAAGTATATATCTAGAGGTTCTAACAACAGCTGGAGCAAAGTATATATCTAGAGGTTCTAACAACAGCTAGAACAGAGTATACATTTAGGGTTTCCAACAACAGCTAGAGCAGATTATACAGTTAGAAGTTTTAAAAACAGCTAGATAAGATTATTCATCTAGGGGTTCTAACAACAGCTAGAGCTGATTATATATCTAGGTGTTCTTACAACAGCTAGAGCAGATTATACATCTAGGGGGGTCTTACAACAGCTAGAGCATATTATACATCTAGGGTTCTATCAACAGCTAAAGAATATAACACATCTTGGGGCACTTACAACAGCTAGAGCGGATTATACATCTAGGAATTCTAACAACAGCTAGAGCAGATTATACATCTTGAGATTCTAAAAACAGCTAGAGCAGATTATACATCTAGGGGTTCTAACAACAGCTAGATCAGATTATACATCTTTAGGTTCTAACAACAGCTAGATCAGATTATACATCTACAGGTTCTAACAACAGCTAGAACGGTTTATATATTTAGGGGATCTAACAACTCCTAGAGCAGGTTATATATATAGGGGTTCTACAAACAGCTAGAGCAGACTATCCATCTAGGAGTTCTAACAACAATTAGAGCAGATTATACATCTTGAGATTCTCTAAACAGCTAGAGCAGATTATACATCTAGGGGTTCTAACAACAGCTAGAGTAGATTATTTCATGCCGGATTTCTTACAACAGCTAGAGTAGGGTATACATCTATAGGTTCTATCAACAGCTAGAGCAGATTATAAATCTTGGGGGATCTTACAACAGCTAGAATAGATTATACATATAGGGGTTCTAACAACCGTTAGAGCAGATTATACATATAGGAGTTCTAACAACGGCTAGAGCAGAGTATACTTCTAGAGATTCTAACAACAGCTTGATCAGATTATATATACAGGTGTTCTAACAACAGCTAGAAATAGTTACATCTAGGGGTTCGAACACCATCTAGATCAGATTATACATCAAGGGGTTCAAACAACAGCTAGAGCAGATTAAACATATGGGGGTTCTAACAACAGTTAGAGAAAATTATACATCTAGTGGTTCTAACAACACATGAGCAGAGTCTATATCAAGAGATTCTAACAACAGCTAGAGGAGATTATACACCTGGGGGTTCTAAGTAAAGCTAGAGAAAATTATACATTGAGGGGTTCAAACAACAGTTAGAGCAGATTATACATCTAGGGATTCAAACAACAGCTAGAGCAGGGTATACATCTAGTGGTTCTAACAACAGCTAGATCAGATTATATATCTAGATGTTCTAACAAAAGTTATAGCATATTATACATATAGGGGTTCTTATAACAGCTAGAGCAGATTATACATCTAGAGGTTCTAACATCAGCTAGATCAGATTATATATCTAGTGGTTCTAACAAAAGTTAAAGCATATTATACATATAGTGGTTCTAATAACAGCTAGAGCAGATTATACATCTAGAGGTTCTAACAACAGCTAGATCAGAGTATACATCTAGGGATTCGAACAACAGCGAGATCATATTATTCATCTAGGGGTTCTAACAACACCTAGGGTAGATTATACATTTAGGAGTTCTAGCAACAGCTAAAGCAGATTATAAATCTTGGGGTTCTTACAACAGGTAGAACAGATTATACATATAGTGGTTCTAACAACAGCTAGAGCAGATTATCTCTCTAGGAGTCATAACAACAGCTAGAGCAGATTATACATCTAGGTGTTTTAACAACAGCTAGAGCAGATTATACATCTAGGGTTTCTAACAACAGCTAGATATCATTATACATATAGTGGTTCTAACAACAGCTAGATCAGATTATACATCTACTGGTTCTAACAACAGCTAGAACGGTTTACATATTTAGAGGATCTAACAACTACTAGAGCAGGTTATACATCTAGTGGTTGTAACAAAAGCTAGAGCATATTATACATCTAGAGGTTCTAACAACAGCTAGAACGGTTAATATATCTAGGGGTTCTAACAACAGCTAGAGCAGATTATACATATAGAGGTTCTAACAACAGCTAAAACGGTTTATACATCTAGGGGTTCTAACAACAGCTAGGTCAGATTATACATATAGGGGTTCTAACAACAGCTAAAGCATATTATACATATAGGGGTTCTAACAATAGTTAGAGCAATGTATACATCTAGAGGTTTTAACAACAGCTAGATCAGAGTATATATATATATATATAGGGTTTCTAACAACAACTATAACACAGTATACATCTAGGTGTTCTAACAACAGCTAGATATCATAATACATCTAGTGGTTTTAACAACAGCTAGATCAGATTATACATCTACAGGTTCTAACAACAGCTAGAACGGTTTATATATTTAGGGGATCTAACAACTACTAGAGCAGGTTATATATATAGGGGTTCTACCAACAGCTAGAGCAGATTATCCATCTAGGAGTTCTAACAACAATAAGAGCAGATTATACATCTAGGTGTTCTAACAACAGCTAGAGCAAATTATACGCCTAGGTGTTCAAACAACAGCTAAAGCAGAGTTTACATATAACGGTTCGAACAATAGCTAGAGCAAATTATATGCCTAGGTGTTCAAACAACAGCTAAAGCAGAGTATACATCTATAGGTTCTAACAACAGCTAGAGCAGGTTATACATATTGGGTTTCTAACAACAGCTAGATCAGAATATATATATAAGGGTTTGAACACAAGTTAGGTCAGAGTATAGGTCTAGGGGCTCGAAAAACAGCTAGAGTAGATTATACATGTTGGGGTTCTAACAACAGCTAGAGCAGATAATACATATAGGGGTTCTAAAAATAGCTAGATCAGATTATACATCTATATGTTCTAACAACAGCTAAAACAGGTAATACATATTGGGTTTCTAACAACAGCTAGATCAGAATATATATATATAAGGGTTTGAACACCAGTTTGGTCAAAGTATAGGTCTATTGGTTCGAAAAACAGCTAGATCAGATTATACATCTTGGGGTTCTAACAACAGCTAGAGCAGATTATACATATAGGAGTTCTAACAACATCTAGAGCACAGTATACATTTGGAGGTTATATCAACAGCTAGGGCAGATTATATATGTAGGTGTTCTAACAACAGCTACATCAGAGTATATATCTAGGGAACAAACAACAGCTAGAGCAGAATATACATCTAGAGGTTCTGACAACAGCTAGAGATGAGTATTCATCTAGATGTTCCAACAACAGCTAGAGCAGATTATACATCTAGAGGTTCTAGCAACAGATAGAGCAGATCATACATATAGGTGTTCTTACAACAGCTAAAGTAGATTATACATCTAGGAGTTTTAACAACAGCTAATGTAGATTATACATTTAAAGGTTCTAACAACAGCTAGAGCGGATTATACATATAGAGTTTCTAACAACAGCTTAAGCAGAATATATATCTAGGGGTTCTTTCAACAGCTAGGGAAGAGTATTCACTTAGATGATCTAACAACAGCTAGAGCAGATTATACATCTAGAGGTTCTTACAACAGCTAGAGTAGATTATACATATAATGGTTCTAACAATAACTAGAGCAGAGTATACATCTAGGGGTTCTTACAACAGTTAGATCAGATAATACATCTAGGGGTTCTTACAACAGCTAGAGCATATTATACATATAATGTTCTAACAACAGCTAGAGCAGATTATACATCTAGGGGTTCTTACAACAGCTAGAGCAGATTATACATCTAGGGGTTCTAACAACAGCTAGAGAAGATTATAAATCTAGGGGTTCTAACAACAGCTAGAGCCGATTATCTATTTAGGAGTTCTAAAAACAGCTATAGCAGATTTTACATTTATGGATTCTAGCAACAGCTACAGCATATTATACATCTAGGTGTTCTAACAACAGCTAGATCAGAGTATATATTTAGGGTACTAACAACAGCTAGAGCAGATTTTATATATTGGAAGCTAGGGAAGATTATTCACCTAGATGATCTAACAACAGCTAGAGCAGATTATACATCTAGAGGTTCTTACAACAGCTAGAGTAGATTATACATATAATGGTTCTAACAATAACTAGAGCAGAGTATACATCTAGGGGTTCTTACAACAGTTAGATCAGATAATACATCTAGGGGTTCTTACAACAGCTAGAGCATATTATACATATAATGTTCTAACAACAGCTAGAGCAGATTATACATCTAGGGGTTCTTACAACAGCTAGAGCAGATTATACATCTAGGGGTTCTAACAACAGCTAGAGAAGATTATAAATCTAGGGGTTCTAACAACAGCTAGAGCCGATTATCTATTTAGGAGTTCTAAAAACAGCTATAGCAGATTTTACATATATGGATTCTAGCAACAGCTACAGCATATTATACATCTAGGTGTTCTAACAACAGCTAGATCAGAGTATATATTTAGGGTACTAACAACAGCTAGAGCAGATTTTATATATTGGAAGCTAGGGAAGATTATTCACCTAGATGATCTAACAACAGCTAGAGCAGATTATACATCTAAAGGTTCTTACAACAGCTAGAGTAGATTATACATATAATAGTTCTAACAACAGTTAGAGCAGATTATACCTCTAGAGGTTCTTACAACAGCTAAAGCAGAATATACATCTAGGTGTTCTTACAACAGCTAGATCAGAGTATACATCTAGAGGTTCTTACAACAGCTAGAGCAGATTATACGTCAAGGGGTTCTAACCACAGCTAGAGAAGATTATACATATAGGGGTTCTCAACAACAGCTATATCAGATTATACCTCTAAGGGTTCTAACAACAGATACATCTCAGTACACATCTAGGGAGTCTTACAACAGCTAGAGCGCGTTATACATCTACGGGTTTTAACAACAGCTAAACAGACTAAACATCTAGGGGTTCTAACAACAGCTAGAGCAGATTATCCATCTAGGAGTTCTAACAACAACGAGAGCAGATTATACATATAAGAGTTCTAACAACAGCGAGAGTAAATTATACATGTACATCTAGGGGGGTTCATACAACAGCTAGAGCAGAATACACATATAGAGGTTCTAACAACAGCTTGAGCAGAGTATACATCTAGCAGTTCTAACAACAGCGAAAGCAGATTATACATATAGAGGTTCTAACAACAGCTAGATCAGATTATATATATAAGGTTCTAAAAACAACTAGAGCAGATTATACATCTAGGAGTTCTAACAACAGCTAGAGCAAATTATACATCTAGGAATTCTTACATAAGCTAGAGCAGATTATACATCTAGGGGTTCTTACAACAGCTAGAGCAGATTATACATATAGCGGTTCTAACAACAGCTAGAGCAGATTATACATCTAGGAGTTCTAACAACAGCTAGAGCAGATTATACATCTAGGAGTTCTAACAACAGACAGAGCAGATTATACATCTTGAGGTTCTAACAACAGCTAGAACAGATTATACATGCAGGGGTTCCTACAACAGCTAGTGTAGATTATACATCTATGGTTTCTAACAACAGCTAGAGCAGATAATACATCTAGGGGTTCTAACAACAGCTAGAGCAGATTATACATTTGGGGTCCTTACAACAGCTACAGCAGATTATACATCTTGGTGTTCCTACAACAGCTAGAGCAGATTATACATCTAGGAGTTCTAACAACAGCTAGAGCAGATCATACATCTTGGGGTTCTAACAACAACTAGAGCAGATTATACATGCAGGGGTTAATATAACAGCTAGAGCAGATTATACATCTAGAGGTTGTAATAACAGCTAGAGCAGATTATACATCTAGACGTTCTAACAACAGCTAGAGCAGTTTATACATATAGGGTTTTTAATAACAGCTAGAGTAGTTTATACATTTAGGTGTTCTAACAACGGCCAGGTCAGAGTATATATCTAGAGGTTATAACAACAGCTAGAGCGGAGTATACATCTAGAGGTTCTACCAACAGCTTAAGCAGATTATACATCTGGAGGTTCTAACAACAGCTTGAGCAAATTTACATCTAGAGGTTCTAACCACAGCTAGAGCAGATTGTACTACTAGGGTATCTAACAACAGCTAGAGCAGAATTTACATCTATAGGTTCTAACAACAGCTAGAGCGGATTATACAACTTGGGGTTCTAACAACAGCTACAGCAGATTATACATCTAGGGGTTCATACAACAGCTAGAGCAGATTATACATCTAGGAGTTCTAACAACATCTAGAGCATATTATACATCTTGGGGTTCTAACAACAGATAGAGCAGATTGTACATGCAGGGATTCCTACAACAGCTAGAGCAGACTATACAACTAGGAGTTCTAACAACAGCTAGAGCAGATTATACATCTTGGGGTTCTTACATTAGCTACAGCAGAGTATACATCTAGGGGTTCATACAACAGCTAGAGCAGATTATACATCTAGGAGTTCTAACAACAGCTAGAGCAGATTATACATCTAGGAGTTCTAACAGCAGATAGAGCAGATTATACATGCAGGGGTTCCTACAACAGCTAGTGTAGATTATACATCTAGGGTTTCCTACAACAGCTAGTGTAGATTATACATCTAGGGGTTCTAACTACAGCTAGAGCAGATTATACATCTAGGGGTTCTTACAACAGATACAGCAGATTATACATCTAGGGTTTCATACAACAGCTAGAGCAGATTATACATCTAGAGGTTGTAATAACATCTTCAGCAAAATATACATATAGGGGGTTCTTATAACAGCTAAAGCAGATTATACATCTAGAGGTTCTTTCAACAGCTAGAGCAGATCATACATATAGGGTTTCTAACAACAGCAAGAGTAGATTATACATTTAGTTGTTCTAACAACGGCCAGATCAGAGTGTACATCTAGAGGTTCTAATAACAGCTAGATCTGATTATATATCAAGGGGTTCTAACAACAGCTAGAGCAAATTCACATTTAGAGGTTCTAACAACAGCTAGAGCAGATTATACATCTAGGGTTCCTAACAACAGCTAGATCAGAATTTACATCTATAAGTTCTAACAACAACTAGAGTGGATTATACATCTAGAGGTCCTACCAACAGCTATATCAGAGTATACATCTAGAGGTTCTAACAACAGCTTGAGCAGATTATACATCTAGGGGTTCTAACAACAGCTAGAGCAGATTATACATCAAGGGGCTCTAACAACAGCTTGAGCAGATTATACATCTAGGGGTTCTAACAACAGCTAGAGCAGATTATACATCAAGGGGCTCTAACAACAGCTAGAACAGATTATACATCTAGAGGTTCTTACAACAACTAAAGCAGATTGTAGATCTAGGGTTCTAGCATTAGCTAGAGCAGAATTTACATCTATAGGTTCTAACAACAGCTAGATCATATTATACATATAGAGGTTCTAACAACAGCTAGAGTAGATTATACATCTAGAGGTTCTAACAACGTCTAGAGCAGATTATACATCTAGAGTTTCTAACAACAGCTAGAACTGTTTATCCTTCTAGGTGTTCTAACAACAGCTAGAGCAGATTATCCATCTAGGATTTCTATCAACAGCTTGAGCAGATTATCTATTTTGGAGTTTTAACAACAGCTAGATCAGATTATACATCTAGGAGTTTTAACAACAGCTAGATCAGATTATACATCTAGGAGTTTTAACAACAGCTAGATCAGATTATACATCTAGGAGTTCTAACAACAGCTAGATCAGATAATATATGTAAAGTGGTTCTAACAACAGCTTGAAATATAGGGCGCAATATCCGTGAATTAGATATGCTTCATTACGGTAGAAGATAATGGTTTGATTTTTTACATTTAAAAAAAATCTTCCATGTCAGCATCCACCACGTATGATGAAAAATAAAAATAATCATGCCGAAAGTTTTGTTGATATATATTTTTTAGCTCTTTTTTTACTGAATATACAGACTTGTAATCTACACTTGAAATATATCAATATTGCACAATGGCCAAGTTTGTTATTTTCTATAACAAAAAAAAAGATATTGCAAATTGAAGAAATCTGTAATCCTTCATAGCAAATGTCTGTATTACTAGTTTAAACTTATTTATTTTACTTCGATTGTGTACAAGTTCTTACAATGTAAACAAATCACACTCGAAGTCTTCCTGGTTAGAACCAGTACTAAGCATATGCGGAAAACGTGTCTTGCTCAAGGCTGACACACATAGCCGTGGCGGAGGATCGAACTCATGACCCTCCGATTATGCGTTCGTTGCTCTACCACTGAACCACGCGCTCCACAAATCATTTTATCAATGTATATGGTTTAAATTACTATATTATATGAAAATATTGAATGAAATATATAGATGTTTTAAAAGCAGATACATCATGTATATTTGTTTTTATTGGCTTGCCTAAGTATTAAGATAGGTTTTGATTTCCTGTTAGGTACTCTGTTTAAAATCAAACAAGTCAATACAACGCAATATGGCGCAGGGTATCATCCAATTCGGGTACATTCTGTATTCTACGCTTTATTTTACAATGCGGTATAGTCTTGACCACCTTCTACGATTTCCTTTCTTAAAGGTCTGCTTGTCTCAGTTTATTCAATCACTAAACTTGCTTTTATAAATAGGCCATTATACTGTCTCTTAACATTACAGCGTAGTGTCGGAGATGATCAAGAGTACGAATCGTCTGTTTTAATACACAGGTTGTCAACGCTGTACGAGTATAAGCATCTTCCATGTAAGTAGATATAGGGAACCCTGGTATAACCTGTTTTTTTTCTCTCTTTTTGTTTGATTTGTAGGTGCCGATGCTACTTTTGTTGTTTATTTCAAAATACAATTTAATATGCCATGACTGTTGGGAATCAGTCCCCTTTCTTTTTGTACTCGTCTTGCTATTTGTCCCCAAACTGCCAATTTATCTAATAAATATTAATGAGTCCATTTTATAAAGGTTGGATACCGTTACTCTAATTTTATTTATTTGGTAACGGATTCATTGGTTTTAAGGTATTATTTAATATGTTTGGGGTAAAACGTTTAAAATATACGCTGATATTTAGTATAAAGGTTATCGTTGAAATGATGTTAGAACGAGTCATTAGTGGGTCACACCGTTTAAAAAACATGAGAGCAAAGGCGTAGCAGTTGGAGCGGAGTGACCCCTACTACAATGATTAGGTTGGGTGAGGTGAGTGGGGTCAGCAGATACGTTGTCCCAACATGTATTTGATCAAAAACTTGACGGTGTAGCTGCAAGATACATAAAACACTGTATATGATACACTAATTATTCCTGGTGGTAGCGAATCCAGTGCTAGTTTTATGGCAGTGATGCGCCGGCGTAGCTACACGTAAGCAATGCAGGTCCCCATCAAAATTTCTAGGCCTGCATGTTTACTTTGATCAAGCTAGACCCCTGCCATACACACACCTGCTACTCACGTTTGCAGGATCATACCCCACTCCCCCGTAAAACTCACGAGAATGCAATATTTGAACCCCTAAGTCTTTACTTGCAGTGCATGGTGTACTGGGTTTGATATTCGTTGCAGAATATATTTCGTGTGTGTGTGCGTATGTGTGTGTTTAAATAAAAACGCATACAATTAAAAAAACAACATTGGCGTAAATAACAACCATTTGTTCTAAGAAATGAGCAGAATTCAGCAGCAAGTGTTCAATGTATCAAACATTTTTCGGAGCGATTCGCCTTATCCTGGGAGTAGAGTAAAATTACCGCCACCAGCGAGAGAGGGACACTCTTCCCATACACTACCCTCAAGTTGCCAACTTCCCCCCTCCCCCAATAATTGAAGTGCTCTTACGCTCGTTAAAGTATCGTTTACCTACAAAATACCTATTATCACTATAAGTTACTCAAAAAGACAAGCCGTTCCTTTTAAAGGAAAATTTTATCAAATATCTGATTGTATAAATCATTACTTACATACTAAATGTTCACAGTATCATTTGGATATGTCCATGTGTATTTGTTTGTCTTCGGTATGTTCCGTCTACGGTGTCCATGGTGCAGCATGTTGTACTCCCTCTCTTAACGCGTCCTGTAATGGACATCAAATCAAATATCCAAATGTCGGGACAGTAACATTTAATATCTTACAAGGGCTTAGCTTTGCTGTAGGCACAGTTGTAGGGGGTCCTGGGGCATGCTCCCTCTATCTTTTTCCAGCTATACTGTCATCGGTGCGTTTTGACGCATATATTTCTCTTTTTTTGTGATGAATATCTTTTATTCCATTTAAGACATAATACAATATTATACAAAAGCTGTTCATGTATCAATACAAGCTATATAATTTTCTTAACACAATACATGATAACTTTAGATAACATAACATGCATACAATGTCTTACAAGTAATATTTGAAGGGTGAATATAAAAAGAAAATATTAAAAACGGATGAAAGAGAGTAGAGAAAGAGCAAATTATAAAGCAAGTAGAAATTTACAGTTGGGAAGATGAGAAGTTTGTATGCAGTATAGTTTTCGTTATTATAGTTTACATATTTCCCCATTTATTTTCATGTGACCTAAGTTTGTTTTTGTTTATTGCATTAAGTTTTTCTATTTGCTTGTTTTCTTGTAGATATGGTATGAATGCATCAATA
The DNA here is from genome assembly GCA_029582155.1 of Panopea generosa. Taxonomy (NCBI): domain Eukaryota; kingdom Metazoa; phylum Mollusca; class Bivalvia; order Adapedonta; family Hiatellidae; genus Panopea; species Panopea generosa. The sequence goes on along the minus strand of CM055904.1, from coordinate 58,604,943 downwards.
CTGGGAACTGTCTTCGTGTATTTATTCTTAAATATGAAGTATTTAGCAAGTAATATTATAAGTTAAGTAAATAGACTGATGAAGAGTTATATAACCACCCGAATGATATATTTTGATAACAGATGTTGAAAGGTTGATTGTTTGAAATACAAACGTTATTGACCTGAATCCAAAAGGCTCTTACGTAATGGCATTCCCAAAATAAATGTTCTAAAGTTTCCGGATATCTCTCACAAAATTCACATAGACTTGAATTAACTGTTTTACATTTAGATAAATCTTGTTAGTAGGCGTATATTTCTTATGTTTTAGTGGTCTGGTAATCCTTAATATTAAACTTGAATTCACTATTTTATAACCATATAAATTGATAAAATGATGTTAAATATCTGGATCATATTCAATTACTTTTTGTTGCGAATTCATAGTTTAACATACTACCACCCTAGGAGCCCGATATTTATTGTATTCTTTGCATTTTCATTTTTTCGATTTCTCAGAAAAAAGTGTAGGCACGTGCCTACAGTGCCTGTAAGAAGCTACGCCCCTGTTTTATTACATTGTTCCTTATACGCCCAACTTGAACTCAGCAAAAATATATACCACTGCTTATAAAATAGCAAGTATCACTATCAATGTAATCAATAAGTGTCTATTTTTCATTAACATCCAGGTGCGTAGCTGCCTTTAGTCCGTGTAGGTCCCGGTCTACACCTCTCTACGAAAAGTAAAACCGCTAAAAAGGCAATAAAAATGTCAATGTGGGATATACCTAAGGGGTAAAATGAACAGGCGATAAAATATCACAGGGCCAACTAAGGCCTCGACAACCCAGAAGAATAATGGAGGGTTGCCCTGTACAATGTATTTTCTGAAAACCTCATCCTTCAAAGTGATGTCTATGTGATACCGACGACATTGACAAATAAATTAGATTATAATCAAACTAGGAAGATGATGATTTTCCTATGATTAAATAGTTAACTGCTAGCATTTGTTAATTTAGAGTATATGAATTGAAGTTGTCCTGCTCCCTTTAATCCGTGTAGGACCCGGTCTACACCTCTCTACGAAAAGTTAAATCGTTAGAAATGCAATAAAATGGTCAATGTGGGATATACCTAAGGGGTAAAATGAACAGGCGATAAAATATCACAGGGCCAACTACGGTCTCGACAACCCAGAGGAATAATGGAGGGTTGCCCTGTACAATGTTTTTTCTGACAACCTCATCATTCACATAGATGTCTATGTGATACCGACGACATTGACAAATAGATTAGATTATAATCAAACTAGGTAGATGATTATTTTCCTATGATTAAATAGTTAACTGCTAGCACTTGTTAATTTAGAGAATATTAATTGAAGTTGTCTAACTCTCTTTCTCTCTCACACACACACATACACACACTGTTTCCCCCCTCCTATCTCTTTCTCTCTCTCTCTCTCTCTCTCTCTCTCTCTCTCATACTATCTATCTATCTGTCTGTCTGTCTGTCTATCTATCTATCTATCTATCTATCTATCTATCTATCTATCTATCTATCTATCTATCTATCTATCTATCTATCTATCTATCTATCTATCTATCTATCTATCTATCTATCTATCTATCTATCTATCCATCCATCCATCCATCGATCCATCCATCCATCCATCCATCCATCCATCCATCCATCCATCCATCCATACATCCATCCATCCATCAATCAATCCATCCACCCACCCACCCACCCATCTATCTATCTATCTATTATACTCTCTCTCTCTCTCTCTCTCTCTCTATCTCTCAAACATACACACACACGTTTGTGTATTACTTACATATCAATTACTGGTACTGTCCATATGTCCATATTTTATGTGTGGATTGTGTTCATGATTACGGTAAGATCCCATTATGACATATTGCACTCTTTGTGTCCGTCTCTTTAACATAAGGGAACCCAAGATGAATATCCAAATAATAAAAAGCTGTTGTTTTATCAGACGACAGTAATAAATCTACCTTAATTACAATATTTCTTATCCGCCAAACTTAAACGTTATACTTAATTAAATACCACTGCAAGTGTTCAGCCATGTTCGATGTAATTGGTAAATATTTATCTTGGATTTGTAATATTATATGAACTCAAACGTTTAACATCATACGACATTTTGGTTAACCATCGCATTTATATTTAGAAACAGATAGTCCGCCTTAGCCGTACATTATTATTAGAAGCGGGAAAACCTTGTCATTACTATAAATAGGACGCAGGAGGGAATCCCTATCTCACATTGTGTTTTAAAAAGTATGGCGACCAATCACAACATATCTTAAGTAATATATTAGTACGGTGCCTTAGGGGTGGCCATCGCGGCCATTGTATTATTTTAAATAAAGTCAAAACAACGAAACAATGATGGTGAAGAGTCGAAACTGTAATGGTGAAACAACGAAACTACGATAGTGCAAAGTCGAAACTATGAAGGTGAACAGAATTTCATAATTTAATATTTTTACATTATATCTGAAGAAGGAAATAAAACAAAGAATGAGAGTAATGACGTAAAATTAAATGCTGTTGCGTATTGAAGGGCTGGTTAAAGTCGGGTATCATATACCAACAGGGCCGTAGCCAGACTGAGGCCATCAATGACGTAGCGTTGACTGCTGCCGTGCATTGTAGGGCTGGTTAAAGTCGGGTATCATATACCAACAGGGCCGTAGCCAGACTGAGGCCATCAAGGACGTAGCGTTGACTGCTGCCGTGCATTGAAGGTCTGGTTAAAGTTGGGTATCATATACCAACAGGGCCGTAGCCAGACTGAGGCAAACGGAGGCATTTGTCTCCTGTAGAACTTGTTGAAATTCGAATGTTTTAATTCATAATTAAATAGAAAAAATATAATTATCCGCATTTTGCAACAATATGTTATTTTCCGCACATATTTTTAGTATCAATACAATTATATTACAGTACAAAGCTAATATTTTTATTACTAAGAATTGACGTGTATGGCCTGTTTATAACACACTACAAATGTGCATTCAAAATATTTGACAATGGGAAAACATGAACACGAAATGCAGTAGTTAGTGTTATCAGTTTGAAAAGTGTAACATGTGTCTCTCAGATATCAGGAAACAGCAAAAATGCATTGTGGGAGCTAACTGTTTTTCAACAAAGCATCCTAGCAAAGTTGGGAATGTGCCTCCTGTAAAATCAAACTTTGGTTACGGCCCGGACCAAGAGAGTCAACTTTGGCAAAACGTTTTGTCTTTTTAATGAATTGGTGTACCTATGTAAATTTAAATGTATTTTTATCACTGGTTTGTATGTACTCTTACCCAATAATAACAACACACGTGTAGTTAAGCGATGAAAACGAAGTGTATAACAAAAAGTCGAAGAACATATAGGATATTGCATAAAGTAGTGTTCGGTGTCTTTTTTATGCCTCTTATCGTCCGCTAGTTTGTTCATCCGTCCGAGGTCACATTTTGAGTCTGTTTGACAAAACTTCAAGTGTTTTTGAGATTTTGTGTTCGGCCTGTAACTTTGTCATACATGGATGGATTTTTAATAAGAGGTCCATGGGCCTTAACAGTCACCTAATTTGTCATTAAAACATAAGCATTAACCGTCATGTCAGCAACAACAAATCATACCAAACACAATTCAATTCTAAAGACTTTTCAGTCATGTCATTAGAAATGACGTTTTTTGTCATTTTCTCTTACATAGATTTAGTAAAATAGACCCCACCCAAGGACCAAACCATTAGTTCCAGGGACATGCAATACATTTTTTTATAAAATACCCATATACGTCCATAATCATGCTCACTATTTGTTAGGTCACCTAAGACTGTTTCAAGGAACCTTTTGCGATCGCTATTTGTCCTTCGTCGTCCGCCGTGCATCGTGCGTCCGTAAAAAATGACATTTTCGACTTCTCAAAAACCGTAAGCTCAATTGTAACGAAATGTTGTATGCAGCTTTGGTACCTAAAGGTGAATCAAAATTGTGAATTGCATGGTCCCATACCCCCCCCCCCCCCACCCGACCCACCAACCACCCCCCCCCCCCCCCCCACACACACACACACACACTAACACACCTGGGGCCTTTGGGTCAAATTTAAGGTAAACTTTAAAAATCTTCTTGATATAGGATGCACATGGAAACAAATGATGAGCATGATTATAGACACATGTGGGTCCTTTATAAAACTTGTGAATATCATGTCACTGAGTCTCACGGTTTGGTCCCGTGGTTGGGGCCTAAAAAATATAAGTGCATCCGTAAACAATTCACATTTTCGACTTCTTCTGAAAAACCGTATACTCAGTTGTAACGAAATGTTGTATGCAGCTTTGGTACCTAAGGATGAATCAAAATTGTAAATTTCATTGACTCTAACCCCTGGGGCCTTGAGGGCGGGGCTAAACAACCCACTGCAAATAGTCAAAATGACTCCAATAACGACACAATTTCAAATACTTTCAAAGCTATTTTTAAACATATTTTTCAAACGACACATTTATTTTTATTTTAAGAGGCAGAATATATCGCCACATATTTAAATTAAGTATACGGTAAAGAAAAATATGGGTGGGGTATTATAGTAATAAACTTATTGCTTTTTGGTTGTGTAGTTTCAGCGTATAATTTTCTTTGGCAGTCATATCATGATTTAAATATAGTATTGAAAACAACAATTCAGATAAATTGTCTTTTTGATATTTGAAATATAGTTTAGTATATAGATTATTTACTCTTTTTTAGATATTTGAAGGCTATCATAGACTGCTTTTATTTATCATATTGCCATGTTCTTCTCTTGGATGAATTGTATAGCTTAGTAGGCTTGACATTGTCATTGCTGTATGTTATGACATTTAGCAATCATTAGAAAAGAAGAGAAGGATATTTAAAATAATATTTTGAATTAACACCTGCTCCCACACTGCCACAGAGTCGACAGAACAGAAATGATAGTCAATAAAGAACAAAGACTAAATACAACATAATAAGTCGGTCAAACTTATAGAGACATAGTCCAAGAATTGTACAATATGGTTAAAACAGTAAACATTGTAGTAGACTATTGAATAAACAACTTAGAAAAATACTTCTAGTATTTTTGCACAAATATAAGTGTAAAATGCTGTGAAAAAAAAGTAATTTTGCTCTAAGGACACCTTGATTTCACTGATTTCAAAATACTAAACATCTGGATCACTTGACAAGGGCCGCTGCGCCCTTGACCCCTGACGGGGGAGGACCCACAGACCCTACTTCTATTTTCTTTCATCACCCTTCTATTCTAAAAGATAATGGAACCCCTGAAGACGTATATTATATAAACTATGTCTTCTGTCTTTCTTCCTGTCTCTTTATCAATATGCTCTCTCTCTCTCTCTCTCTCTCTCTCTCTCTCTCTCTCTCTATATATATATATATATATATATATATATATATATTTCCTTCTCTGACCATATCTTTCTTTCCTGTCTCCACGTGTCTCTCTTTCTCTCTCTCTCTCTCTCTCTCTCTCAATTTCTCTCTATCTCACACACACACACAAACTATCTTTTTTCTTCCCTCTCTCGCTCTTTCTCTCTCTCACACACACACACATATATATGTATTACTTACATATCAGTTACTGGTAATGTCCATATGTCAAATTTTTACTTGTAGTTCAGGTACGGTCCTATTCCGATATATTGCACTCTTGTGTTCGTATCGTTAATATGGAACCCAAGTCGAATATCCAAATAATAAAAACCTGTCGTTTTATCAGGCGGCAGTAATATATCTACCTTATTTACATTATTACCTATCCGCAAAACTTAAAGTCTATGCTTAACTAAATACCACTGCAAATGCTCAGCAATGTTCAATGTAATTAGTAAATATCGATCTTGTACTAACTGCCGCCCGTCTGATTTGCAGTAATAATACGAACACAGATTATAAGAAAAGTATTTTTACATCATATGACTTCCAGGTAAACCATTGCATTTATTTTTACAAACAGGATAACCGTATTAGCCGTAGTTATTATTAGAAGCAGGAAAACCATGTCGTTACTTTAAATAGGACAAAGCTGAAAACCTCTTCACAGTTGATTTTAAAAAGCATAGCAACCAATAAAAACATATTTTACTACTAGTTTGTCTTTTTGGCATTTGTGAATGTTAAAGTCATGTTTAGTGCATACTGCATGCCGTTAAAACTCTGACAGCTAGGGTGAGGTCGATTTTACAAAGGGAACTGATTGAGTTATGAATGGGAAATGATGAAGTTAAAATGGGAACTAAGGACGTGAACTGGTTTGGTTGCAAGCGAAACAGATTGTGTTACAAAGGGGACTGAGTTTTACAAATGGGACTGATACAGTTAAAAAGGGGAACTGATTTGGATTAAAAAGGGGAACTTATCTAGTTACAAAGGGTAACTCATTGAGTTTCAAAGGGGAACTGCTTGAGTTACAAAGGGAACTGAGCGTGAAATTCACACCTTCTTTAAAGCTTTCATACTCCTCGTACAGTAGAGTATGGAAGTTTAAAGTTGATCTGATTTTAGATTGAAACAAATGGGAACTGATTAGGTTACAACGGGAACTGAATGGGTAACAAAGTGTTTACGTTACAAAGTGGAACGGATTGAGTTACAAATTAAAGGAAAACTGATATATTTACAAAGGGAGCTAATTGGTCGCAAAGGGAACTAATTGAGTTACAAAAGGAGCTAATTGGGTTACAAAGGGAACTGATTGGGTTATAAACGGAATCGATTGAGTTACAAAGGAAAACTTTATGGGTTACCTATTGGAACTAATTTGGTCACAAAGGGAACTAATTGGGTTACAAAGGGAACTAACTGAGTTACAAATGGAGCTGAATGAGTTACAAAGGGGTACTGAATTTGTTGCAAAGAGGAACTGATTGGGTTGCAAAGGGGAACTGACTGGGTTACAAAGGGAAATGAATTGAGGTACAAAAGGAATTTATTGGGTTAAAAACGGAACTGATTGGTTTACAAATGGAACTGATTGGGCTACAACCCGAACTGATTGCGTTACAAAGGGAACTGACGGGGTTACAATTCAATTCAATTCATGTTTATTCAGCAATCGGCAAATTTTGGCTTTGGCCATTTACAAAGTTTTACAAAGAAATATGACAAAGACAATACATGAAATAATCGTAAAAAAACAAACATTACAAAATAACAACACATCACATGTACATTAATCTTGCGAAATAATTATATTATCAAGAGTATTTTTCTTATTACAAGAACTTCTTGAATACATTTTAAATTTTTAAACAACAATTTTACATTCTTAGACGACATTATATATCTGTAAATTTATTGAGTGTAGGCCAAGCAATACGGTCTAAGTATTTAGTACGAACATCGTTGTATCTAGTACAACACAGCAAGAAGAGATATTCTGACTCAATAACTTTCTGGTTGCAAAGTTTACATAACTTATTCGCACGATCAATACCATTATATCGTCCAGTCTCAATTTCAAAGAGTGTGAACTTAATCTTAAGCACGTATATTTCTTTCGTAGAGAATCATTTTTAAATTTGGCAGGGCTTGGTTAGAAAAAAAAATTAACAGCATTTGACAGGTTACCGGTGTGAGTGAGGTTAATGTCTAAATATGTAAAGTTATCTACAATTTCAAATTTTTCGACATTTATCAAAAATGTCACATTATCATTTGTTTTATTATTTTCGAAAATACATACTTTAGTTTTATTTACATTTAATTTCAAACCCCATGTATGTGCGTATTGGTAACTACTGTTAATCTGAGCCTGTAGACTGTCTGGGTGCGTTGTAGATAACAAAATATCATCGGCAAAAAGGATAAGATATCTTGTCAACATCTTTAGGTCATTATCTTAAGTGCTTCAAAATTGATATTAGCGACAATATTATTAATAAACAAAATGAACAAAATGGGCGACAGTGACTCTCTTTGCTTCAAGCCCAACGTGACGTTGAAGAATCTTGACAAATCCATATTCGATGAAAGTTTAACACATGATATAACATATATATAGATTTTATCATATGTACCATTATACAGATACTACCAGATTGGAATTGCTTTACCCAAAGGGCATCTTCAATAACAGTAGCAAACGCTTCTTCATAATCAAAGAATACACACCATAATTTAGAGTTAGCGGGTAATACCTTTTGTATAACAGAATGTAAAATAAAACTGCATCTGTGCTCGGTTTCACACCAATTATTTATTTGTTTTTTTAAGGTTAGAGAAAAAAATCTTACCAATATAATTTACTAAAGTTATCCCTCGATAGTTAGAAGGATGACCAACATCCCTTTGTTTATGAATAGAGACAATTGCACCGTTCACCAAGCCTCGGGGTAAATACCCAAGTCATAGATAATATTAAACATCGTACACAAATAAGGACTTATAAAATCATTCCCTACAATAAAGAAATTGCCTCATTGATATAATAATCGGCGCTTTTGTTTCTATTCAATGAAGAAATCGTTACAAAGGGAACTGATTGAGATACAAATCGAACTGATTAAATTGGTCCTATTGTGGTTATAATACATATAAAGTTCATCAAAATGGGTGGAAACTACATGTATATGCATTTTCCTTTTTATGATTCGCGAATGCCAAATCATGAGCTAACGGGTGCAGAATTAAATGTACTCTATACACGGGTGCCAAATCACGTGTACAATTTTTTCATTGGTGCAAAAAAGCGCACATTTTGTCACCATCATGCTACAGCTAATGAAGCTCTAAGATATACCTCACGAGAAAGGTTAGGTCGCCTATCCCCGTTCCGTGATTTGAGTTATTACTTTAGGCAGAAATTTATAAAAACAAATCAACTAAAAATCGCCGAAATATGACGTTGTTGTTTAATTCATAATCATCAACAGAAATGCTAATTTTTAGTAGATCTACCTCGATTGTTTTATTCGTAGTGAATAAATGTTTGAAAACGTGTTGGTTGACTTGAATTATTCTTGATATTAATATATCAAGTCAAAATGATATTGTCGAGGTTGATCTAAACATGAATTGTATATATTGTTTGGAAACTTGCAAAAAATCAACACGACCTGAACTGTTTCTTCTTCTATGAAACATGACTTCCAAACGTACCATCTACTTTCTCGTTCCTGAAAAATCTGAGTTATTATTCTGGCTGAGAAAGTAAAACAACATTAAATTATCAAACAAGTTCATCGGAATACATTATCATCGTCTAGCGTTCTATTTCTGTTTAAATGTTTGACGGAGCAAACTCTGAACAATTATCATCATTTGAACAAACTAGGTAGATGACAATTGTCCTATGATTAAATGTGAAATTATTAACTTCTATCATAATATAACTTAGAGAATATGATTTCAAGTTATCCAATAAGCTCTCCCTCTTTCTTTCTTCATCTCTCTGTCTCTGTCTCTCTCTCTCTCTGTCTTTCTGTCTCTCTGTCTCTCTGTCTCTCTCTCTCTCTCTCTCTCTCTCTCTCTATGGTATTCTGTCCCATAGTTACGGTTCAGTTTAAGACCAACTTTCTGGGGACACAGTGAACCAATATACATACAGAAGAGAATCGATTGTTTTTCTTGTTCTTCAGGTTCCAATAATGTCACTCTTTCCATTCATAAATTATAAAAAATGAACGACAAAGGGAGAAATACAAAAAACTGTACGGGGACTTCGTCCAACAACGCTGAAAGAGAGACAGTGTCTCTCAGTTTCCAGACACTTTTGCGGGGTCGATTGGCAAAAGAGGAAAATGCCCTGTGGGGACTCAAGTAGCAAACATGGTTGGGACTTGTCCAACAACACACAAGGAGAGAACACATGTGTCAGAATTCATAGAAATTTTGTGGGGTCATAAAACTGTCAGTCTTTCACGTCCGCAGAAAACCTCTCATAATGGTTTAGTGGAAGTACAGTTAAACCTGTGTAAGTGGTCACCTCTATTAATCAGCCACCTGTCTTGAGCAACCATATTTTCTATTTCCCATTACTATGCTTTATGAGTAAATTAACCTGTATTAAGCAACAACCTGACTTTAAAGGCCACTTTTGCTCCTTCTCTTGACTGGCTGCTTAAGACAGGTTTGACTGTATTTGTATAGTTTCTAGAACATTATAGGATATATGATGGTGAATGCGTGGGGTGGGGTGAAAGATTACAGGCTGTAAATATAGTGGATATATATACGGTAGCATATCACAATGAAAGGTGGGTCCTAAATTTGAAATAGAGTGCAACTGAGATTGGGCGGGGTACGTTAGGAAGGACTTTTTAGAATGTGATCAAAGGCTGGCATAGTGGGTTTTCTGCCCAGAAATTTCATTTGAATGAGTTGTTGAGGGTGATACCAATTGATGACCTTGAGCTCTGCTAATGAAAACAGGAGTAAACTATACTCAGACTTGCTCTATGTTGATTCCCTTGACCAAGAGGAATGTGTTTGTTAAGGTCCTCAATTTACCAAAAACTTTCACTCGATTGCAAGTCAAGGTTTCAAACCCAGCTACATTGAACTGTTGGTTGTTGCATGCAGATATGGTGTGTGAAAATGTAGTCATGTAGATAAGCTCAGGCTGTTCTCCGAGCAAAAAAAGAAACAAGCCCGTCTGATTAGCAAAATAGGGAGAGTGTATGTCTACGGACTTCGGGATCGTGAGTTCAATGCGCATGCTTTCCGCGACAATTGGGTTGAAGACATTATGTCTAAGGCCTCTCGTCTACCAAGGCTGATTCAAGTGGAGAAGTTGGCAGTAACTTGTGGAGAACAGGTTAGTACTGGTACAGAATCCAGGAATACTGGTTAGGTTACCAGGACTGAAATACTGTTGAACAAGACTATTGCCAACAATAAAAGTCCCCTAACGAAGGGGGCAATTGTCATATTTGCTGCCATAGGAACCAAATCTTTTATGGTAAAACTAAATTGAAGGACCTGTATATTCTCCAAATAACTAACCATCTATAAACTAGATTACATGAAAATATCTCTTGTACTTTTAAAGTTAACACAGGATCTATCTTTTGTGACTGATGGATGGAATTACAGATGGACGAACAGACAGACGAACAGACAAAATAAAATGATGTGCAATATATTCTTCATATTGCTTTCTATCTATGTTCCAGGTATCATGAAAAATATCTTGTACTTTTAAAGTTATGGCAGAATCCACCATGTTTGACTGACTGATAGGCAAACAGACGAATGAAGAAAATAAAATAACGTGCATGTTTTCCATATCGTCTTTTATCTATTTCTTAAGTTCATAAAAAAAACTCTTGTCCTTTTTAAGGTATAGCAGGATTCACTATTTTTGTCATATTTTTTTACCATTTGTTGCCATAGCAACCACATTTGTTGCCATAGCAACAATATGAAGTAAATGCATATTCTCCATTTTGCCATCTATCTATGTTCCAAGTTTCAAAAAATATCATATACTTTTAAAGTTATTGCAGGATCACACTTCTTTCTGTGAATTTTGTCATATTTTTAGACTATTTGTTGCCATAGCAACAAAACAAATATAAGCACGTTCATATTCTCCATATTGCCATATATCCATTTCCAAGTTTCATGAAAAAATAGCTAGTACTTCTAAAGTTATCGCAGGATCCCTATTTGTGTGACGGTCTGACAAGGGGGGGGGGAGGCATGAGTCATCATATTCATTGTTTTCATCATCATCATCATTGTTTTCATCATCATCATGGTTATCGTCAATTGTTTAGACGTTCTTAACATCCCTTGTTTGTTTGTTTTTTTATCATACATAAAAGTCGCTCTAGATTCAAAACTACGCTTTTCCTTCAACCAACAACGTTTTGATTTACTCATATTGATATTTTCTATGAAATTTCACCAGTATTAAGTAAAAATCAGTTAAGAAAAACCTGTGTGTGCAATAATGTGTAAATAGATGTCGTCCTATATAGGGCTATAGGGTCTTTTGGATACCTAAACCCAGGGTTACATGTAACTAAAATGTTTGGACTTTGAAAAAAATGATGTTCTTGGGTCCTGAGTTAAGGTCTTTAAAAGCTTTCTAGACCCGGATAGTGCAAATTACAGGTAGTTACAAGTTTTTTTAGGTCCCCTGGGATGGGCAACCTAAACCCAGCAAAAAAAAAAAAAATAAGCAAAAAGATGGGCATATGGGGAAATCCCAACCTCACGACCCAAAGTTCCTAAATACCGATTTACCCACATAATTAGATGACATATATATTACTGTATGACTTGGGTTAAATTTGAATGTATCATTAGAAAGATAAATGAATAAGGACCACGGAGGTGATTTTTCCGAATTTTTTTGACGGAGTTATGGTACTTGAAAGTTAGGGGTAAAAAATCTTTTTTTTTATGATGGTGTCCCTTAATTAGGGAGTTATGGTAATTATCTCAATAATTAGGAGGGTCCGAGATCGCTGATCAGGGGCAGCCCTTGGGGTTAATGTATTGTTAGGTAGGGGATATTTCACTATAAAAATATTCGTCAAGCAAAAACAATGTTATGAAATTATTTTTTTAAGGTGTATATGTTCAAAATGTTATATCTCAACATTGCGATTCTTGATCTTTATAAACTCTTTACCAATGAATGGATTGCATCCTACCTTGTACCCAACCGTCAAGGTCAATCTTCAATTTTCGTTCAAAGCCAAGGTCAAAAACGCGTTTAGATAAAGAAAAGTATATTTAAACTTCAGACTTCGCCCTCGCAAACTATCGAAATCCATAGAACATGAATTAAAAAAATATTTATGGAACATTTCAGAGCAATGTGTTCACAAACGGCAAAGATATGAACGATTTTCCGATTTGTTTATGACTTTTTTTAGAAACAAAATCACTAAAATCAATGAATTTGGGATCATTTTCAGATGACCTTTAATGACATTTCTATGTCATTGGGTCTAATATGTTTGATACAATGTTGAAGGGCTTGAATAGATCTTTCTAGAAATATATAGTTGTATAGCCTTGTGGAACGGCATATGCCTCTATGGAGACTCTAACATAGCCAAAAATGGAAAATCGGCCAAATATCGATTTTTGGAATCAGTTAGATAAAAAAGTAAAAGATTTTAAAACGGTAAGAACAAACTGGCCTTTATTTGACGAGATCTAGTTAAAAAATAAAATTCGACTCCAAGTCTAATATTCAATTTTTGCATGTGCTCTTGCTCGTGCTTCTGATTAATTTACAAAACTCGATGCTACTTTGTCAGGCTCGTCAAGACCTTTCCAACGATACCCAACTTGAAAAAATCGGACCAGAAGTGGCCTCTCGGCTCAGGTTCGATCCTTTTTTGGCCCTCCGGCTGACCATAGGTTTGTGATTGCCAAATAGTTTCAACACAAAAATTGGTCAGTATTAAATTTTCTACATCATAAATCAACATTACCCAAATGCACGTGGCTCTCATTTTCTGGCACGTGCTACATTATAATCTAAGCTCGAGGCCTGCTGGCGACCACTGACGGCCATTTTATCAAAAAAAATGATATCAACCTGAAGAGCTACTCAATACCTGTCGAACCATGTGTCAGGGTTAAAAACGTCACAAGAATGACGTCAGTAATGGGGTTTGAACATGGAACCCCAATTGGCGTCATATTTTAACCCGAATGGCATGTGTCGGCACGGGCCGTTTTGGACTAAATGAAGACAGATAGCTGATCACTCTAAGAACAAAAGTTGCTCAGAATAAGGTGTTCTACAACATATATGAAAACAAAATCAATGCACGTGCTTCTCATTTTCTGACACGTGTTACCAATTTTTGACCCGAGCTATACAAAAAAAGTATAAGTTATTTTTGTACCATGAATATGTGTTGATTCTTGTTTTAACAACAAATAAATTTGCAAAATTCATTAACAACCCGGTCAATACGTGCAAACATAGTACCTAAGCGCAGAAATCAATTTTATTTTCACTCATTGTGCTGTAGCGCATGGGGTTCGAACATACACGGTTGATTATTGGTAGTCGTGTAATTCGTACAGGGGACATCTAGGTACAATCTCGTACCCAGATTGATGTTTATATGTATAACTTTTTATTTATCCTCGCGCTTTGAACCAGTCATTTTGGCAAGCAGGATAAGGTGATTATTAAAAACATATAAGATGATTACGCATTTCTGTGATGAATACTGAGTGATGAATGAAGATGATTTCAATAAATAAGAAGAGTTTGCATTCAAATTTGTAGTTTATACAAAGACATTATTTTTTATTTCAGTTTGTATTCACCGATTGCCGCCATATATTACATAAACCTATTAATGGTTTATAATCAGTGCATGTAATTACTTATGTTAAATGAGGTGCACCTATGCTTGTTTACCAATATTTTAAGCCAAATAACACTGCTCATAGCGTAAATTACTTTGCTTATATTGTCAGCAAGATTCGACCTAAATATGAACTTTCGATAAAATTTAATTCTATCTAAAGAGGTGTCTGTACACACTAATTGTGTGTGGTAACAATGCTAGAATACAATTAATAGTTATCTTATGTAACCATATATCCAGCGTACCATCAGTAATTGTCAATAGTAAACCATCAACAAATTACAATGTGCTGTAAAACCCCAAACATGATGTTTGGTGGCATAGGTCAACTGACCTATAATGGTTTGGCTGCAATCGAATTTTTTATATTTTACTAGATCCTTCTTTTTTAAAATCTGAGACTGTACCCATCTACCAAGTCCTGGGTATAAGCCCCGAAAGGAAGCAAAATGTGCGCGTTTTTTTTTAAATATTTTGACTTGATGAAGTACCCGGTCCCAATGAGCTTATTCACAGCGTTCCCATTTTTCCTAGTTTGAGCCCTGGCCCAGTTCTTAACTGATTGATCTTCCCCGTCTTAATTTAAGTTAAATAATTCCAGCCTCCACTTCTAATATATGACCAGGTGTGGTCTGGAGCGCTCTGAGGGCTAACTTGAGGGTCTTATTTTGGATGTTATCTAATTTTTTAAGTATTGAAGGGGTGCACGAGAACAGATATGAGCTCCGTAGTCTATTTTTTTACATATAAGAGACTTATATATAAGAGGCTTTGTTTATCAGAGCCAAAATCTGTACTTCTTAGCATTCTCATCAAATTTAAGTCTCTCTCACACCTGATCATGATGTCTTTTATGTGACGGTGAAAATTTAGTTTTCTATCTAAAAGCATGCGCCAGGCCCCGCTTAGTTGGTTAGGCGTCTGACTATGAATCCAGGGGCCGTGAGTTTGAATCTCCGTCCCTTAACAGTCTCCATGATGAATGATATACGACGTTGTGTCTCATTATCATTCATCTCTCACCACTGATTCAATGGGAAAGTTATCAGTTACTTGCGGAGATGGGGTGTGCTCGAGTACTGTTTAATCACAGGAAACAGTGGTTAGGTTAACTGATCATATGTTAGCCCTCGATGGCATAAAAATGACACTAATATTCAATTAATCAATCAATCAATAAAAGCATGCATAAAATTTTGATGATTTTCTTTAATATGATCGCTGTGCCGCCTAAATGTACGTCAACACTGTTGATTTGAATTTCCAAAAATAATACCCACTATTTTAGACTGACTAATTTTAAACCCTATTCTTTGGCCCAACCCAATATAAGGTCAAGTCCCGATTGAGCTCTAATTTGTAACAGGTTTAAATTGACCCCTTTAGCCATGTGCCAGAACCATCAGCAAATTGACTGGTAACCATGCATGTCCCCTCTAGTGTAGAAAGGTAAATAAGTTATCAAAATAGAAAAGAGTAGAGGAGATAATATAGCCCCTTGAGGGGTCCCTCTTTCTACTGATTCAGTATCTGAAAGGGATCCCTTTTTTAAGATTGTTTTAAAGTTTCCATTACATACATACAGGGAAAAGTGACCATGTCCCCTGGTGGCCATGTTTTTTGACAAATCAGAATATTTTAACATTCTTGGGAGAAGGTCACCCAAGCAACATTTCTATGAAATTATTTTGAAATCCAGCCAATAGTTTCTGACAAGAAGATTTTTCCTTTCAACAACAATTATTCTGTATGATATGGAATTCTGAAAGGGGTCCGCTGAAGGAACATTCCTGTGAAGTTTGGTTGAAATTGGCCCAGTGGTTTAGGAGATGTCATTTGAATAAAAGTGTGGACAGACGGACAGTGAGTGATCACAATAGCTCACCCGAAACACTTCGTGCTCAGGAGAGCTAAAACGTTAGAAGACAGTTAAACAGATTGTTTCATGTACATTTATCTTGATACTATAAAAATTGTCACTTTTTAAATCCAAAACAAGAGGGGAGGGGGCCAGAAAGTTTGTAGATTTTTGCTTTAACTTATTTATGTCAATTATACAATGCACAATGGTGTTAATGTATTTGAAATAAATGTATATGGGACATATTTTGAAAATTTTAGCATGATACATCAACTATTAAGAAAATAAGGCACTATTCAAAGCATAGCAGTTAGATATGTCGGGGCAAAATGATGACGTTTCCAACAAAAAACGACATCAATATTTCTTACAGGTGCTTTTGCATCAAATTTACTGAGTCACTTTTCTCAAAATACTCTCCTCCATGGGCTATACGTTTTTGCCACCATTTACACCATTCAGTGAACATGTTAACAAATCAGAAGATGGTATACTGGACACAAAATTCTGTAAAACATGTTTTGATTCCAATATGCCTTCAAATCGACTTCCCATTTGCTCTTCTTTAATGACTAATTCCCGGCCATCTCAAAAACATTAATGTTGTGATATTTAAACACTAGAGAGCTTGAAACATTATATATCGTATATACTTTTGTTTCTCTCTATGAGCATGTGTATTACCTGATATGGAGCAGAACTTTACGGAATTGCGGTATTTCGCGTGCTTATCCATTTTCAAGTGCCCCAACGTCATTTTGTTTCAAACAAAATGGCATACTGTAACATCATAATATTGCAGTAATTTTGCAATGCACATAATTGGTGTAGACAAGCATACAATACAGCACACATTGATATTTTTTATTTAAAAATAAAACGCGTTTTGACAACGCTACGCTCGTTTGAATAGTAGCGGTAGGAAACAAGCAAAAACAGCGCCGACTACGTAAATCAACGTTTCCATAGTTACTATAGAATATAAACTAATGATGAAAAATTATCAATTTTTCGCAAAATTATGCAAATATATAGTGGTACATGCCCCCTGAGAATTATTAGAATACAATGATAAATAAAAAAAAAGATATGGCAAGTCTACAAACTTTCTGAACCCCACCCCCCTCATACATACTGTCAGCAAAAATGAAACTTTGCATTTAAAACAGTCTACTTATAAAGGTCAATAAAGAAATGAAGAATTTTTCAGCATTCTTAAAGAAGTTGCAATGGTTACAGAGTATAGAAGTTGTTAATGCAACAGTTTACAAAATGGAAACAAGCTTCAAATTTGCCAACAGTTTTAAAGTACAACAAGCTTTAAATTTACAATGTACCGTATATTCTCTGATTAAAGCATTTTAAATAATGATAAAAACAGAATGATGGAATTAACTAATAATGTCTTTTGACTATTCAAAAACTATAAATCACATGTCCTAACTACATTAGTTGAATTCTAGAAGGATATTATACCAAGCAGTTGCACAAGTAGTTGTCAATGTACACACATAAATATATTTAGCTGACCTAGAGAGTAGTACTATGAAGTCCTTGTAACAAGAGTTATCAGAAGACAACAAAGCTTGCCGATGGGATAAAACTCACCACCAATGAAAAGATTGATATTGGAGGCAAACACCAAAACTTAAACGCGTCTAAACGCAAAAGTTTAACCTGGGTGTCTACAGAGGAAAAAAATAGGTCTTAAAGGGCCATACCTCTGCCAAAATGTAACCTAGAGTTATGGTTCTTGTCTGTGTGTTTCATTAACGATGGTGAACACACATGCAAAGTTTCATTCATATAAAATGAGTGGTTGCATGGATATCTTACATGATAAAAAACTTTTTAACCTGAAAAATTAAGTCCAAAAAGGGCCATAACTGTGCCAAAATGCAACCCAAAGTTATGGTTCTTATCTCTGTGTGTTTTAATGGTGGTGGTGAACGCACACGTTCTTGTCTGTGTGTTTCATTAACGATGGTGAACACACATGCAAAGTTTCATTCATATCCAATGAGTGGTTGCATATATACCTTACCAGATAAAAAAACTTTAACCTGAAAAATCAAGTCGAAAAAGGGCCATAACTATGTCAAAATGCAATCCAGAGTTATGATTCTTGTCTCTGTGTGTTCCATTGATGATGTTGAAAACACACATGTGAAGTTTCATTCACATACAATGAGTGGTTGCATAAATATCTTACCTGATAAAAAACTTTTACCTGAAAAATTAAGTCGCAAGTAACTGATAACTTTCCCACTTGAATTAGTGGTGAGAGACGGATGAAAATGAGACACAATGTCGTATATCAATCATCACGGAGACTGTTGCCGGGCAGGGATTCAAACTTTTTAGAATACAAATAATATCATTTACAATGTGACATAGTTTTGTCTCGAACAACTCAGTATAGATGAAAGAGTATTGCAGATACCCCGATTTGTATCGTTTGAAATATATTGAACAATGCTGATAACGTGATGGACAAATTTAAACATAAGGCACAAAACATTATATGTCATTTACCTTACTTTGTTTTGATCCTTGCCAAATATGAATCAAATTAATCAGGAGTTTTTGATCAAAAACCAAACCATAAAGCCAAAATAGGACCATAAACTTACCAAAAATTAGTTGAGTGTGACCAAAATTTTACTTTAGTATAAACCTACAACCAAAATATGAATCAAACTAATTATACATTTCAAGAGTTCTTAATAAAAAAACAACTATTTGCAGAGACAGGTGGACTTGAGTAACAATCAATGCCCCTTTGCTTTGCCCCTTTGGAGGCAATTAAAAAAAAAGAGTCACCTATAAATGACTCCATTCTTTCATCTAAGTTTCAACTAATTCCAAATCAACAGTTTTTGAGAGCTATTTGCAAAGCACATATGCCCCCAAATGATGACCTGTTGGAAATGGTTTTCCATCTAAAGGTCATTGTGACCATGACATACTAACCCTAAAATAATTGTGTCATCTACTGGCCACAATCATTCATTTATGAAGTTTGACAGTTTTATGTTCAAGCATTCTTCAGTTATTATTGACTGAAAATGCATTTCAAATCAAGGTCACCATGACCTTGACCTACCAACTGAAAAAAGCTACAGGAGTCATCTGCTGGTCATGATCAATCTGCCTACCAAGATTGAGGAGTCTTGGCCCAAGCTTTTAATAGATATTTGTCAGAAACTGTTTAACTGTTCAAGGTACTGTGACCTTTACCTTTTACCTAATGAAACTAAAATCAATAAGGGCCACCTACTGGTTATGACCAACCTGCCTACTAAGTTTGAATAACCTTAACCCAAGCCATCTCTACGTTTTGCCTGGAAATCATTTTACTGTTAAATGTAACTATGACTTGCCCTTTCTCTTGTTATTGATTGTAAACCACTTGGTCTATCGACTGACAAACCAACCTACCAACAGTTGCAGAGGAATATACCCCCTATTATTCAAAAGGGGAGGGGGAAAAGTAAAAAGGGAGGTAATTAAAATAATTACAAAATGTGCTTTTATGCAATGTCCCCATTCTTATTTCAAGTGTCAACTGATTTTCAATATTAGTTTTAGAGTTATATTTCAAAAGGTAAAAATTATAAAGTGAAGTAATATCAAAAAAGAGATAAGTCAGAGATATGGTTCTTACAAAATACACTTCCAGGTAATGATCGCATTCCTTATTTTAAGTTCAATTAATTCAGATAGTTTTAGAGTTATATTTCAAAAAGTAACGAAGAGTGGTAATTCAAAAAGGAAGCAAGCCAGAGCATGGTTCTTGCTCTACACTATCTCCCACTACCCACTACCGAGAACTGAATTACATGAACCAATCATGTATACTTTTGGATCCATTATGTGTGCAGACAGACAGACTGTGTTTAAGAATGAAGTCCTAATTTTGTATCACTTTCTGTTCTTCTTACTGTTTTTGCTAGGCCATTGCCCACACTCGATATTTTATTTTCAGCCAATTCAGTGATTTTAACACGGAATTTTTAATTTGTTCACTTAATAATATTTCATTCCTTCTAGACGACTTCTTCTCCATTGCAGATTTTGGCACAAGGACCGCAAGAGCATCTTTCTCTTCCATTGTCCATATTTGTATGTACCTATAAAAAAGACAATAGAAATTTTATTTTGGAAAATATAACTGAAGTGTCATCTACAATTATGGCCCTATTGTGGGGACATAAAAAAATAGCACAGATGCATCACTCTTCACATACAGTTTAATTTACCTAATAAAGTCTCATGGGTCCAGGTCTACAGTTTTAGAACTAGGTGTTTAAGGTGAAAATCAATTATGGCTATTCTGTCAATCAGTAAACTGTACAAACTACCAGTAACAGCACACACGTTAGTATAAAACTTTTTCAATAAAAGACTTGTAGGGAATTGCTAATCCGACCCACTAAAACACAAATAAATTTACTTGAGTTAAGGTTCTTAAACTCTGTACTTCCTCCCAATATCTTCTATCACTGTGTGAAGTTTCAGCATTAGTTTTTAAATTATGCTCTGGACGAATGTGTGACTGACAGACTGACAGATGGAATAACAAATTTTGGACTACAAATTCACCTTTTTGGAGCATAATGAACACTTATTTGTAAACACATTTTGCCTGTCTCGACTCTTCAGTATTGTTGTTTTCTCCACTACTGCTGTTTGTCTGTCTTGACTCTCCACTACTGCTGTTTGTCTGTGTTTACTCTTCACTACTGATGTTTGTCTTTCTTAGCACTTCTCTTGTGTAGTATTCATCCTGATCTCCTAAAATATTGAATTGAAAGTTACATGTAAACTCAACTAAGAACTGAACTAACAACAAAAAGAAGAAAATTGTTTGGGGGTCTCACTTTGTGACCATAAAGACATAAATTGTTTTGATAATTTATCTTTATTCTCATTTGGAGATACAAGCTTGTATACAGTAATTAATGCAAAAGGCAATGGAAGAAAATTGCCTTGTATATTGAAATAGGTATAAGATTTAAGGTACAGTACAGAATCTTAAACATCAACCATATGAAGTTTCAATCTAATATCTCCATTTAGAATATTGCATCTAAATGAAACCATAATAATTACAAAGTACAGCAGAACCGCCGTATACCAGACCCTCTACATAGACTACTCAAAAACAAGATATTCTTGGCAATCCAAAATTGTTTCTTCTATTTCTATTGTATGAAACACTTTGTAAAAAAGAACATTAATTCTGGAGACAGGAAAAAAAATAACATTACTGGAATTTACTTCTATGAAAATCGCTTCCTTAACAGTAACAATTTACTGGTACCTCCGTCAGCATGTAGACACTTAAAATTTGTTGCACTCTCTATCTATTCTCTAAAGTTTTCTTACTCAGTGAGGGGACTTAAGTAAAATCAATGAAATAGTGTTATCCCTGCCACCGCTCACAGAGCGGAGCGGGGAATAGAGAAATGGGCTGCGTCTGTCCGTGCAACCCGTTCTGTCCCCATCGTATCTCCTCGAATTTCCTTATCATGTACACTGCTCCCAAAAGTGACTTTGGATTTGATGAGAGGTTGGGGTGTTGGGAGGACTTGTAAATCTGACTGAAAACTTGTGAGGAATGTCCACAATCCAGAAATTTTCTAGAAACTTGCATGCCCCCACTTCCAACATGCGTACTCTCACAATGTTTCTACAGAGGTTCCTACACAATGTCCCCACTACCACACTTTTAGCTCTCACTAGAATGTCCCCACAAGAACTTTCTCACCATGCTTCCACTACCAACATTTTATCTCTGACAAGAATGTTCCCACAGCGTTTCTAAACATCTCCCTTTAATACTACCATTTTCATAAGAAAGTTCTCAACATGTCCCCACAACCACCATGTTAGTTCTCACAAGAATGTGTTCATGAGACTGTCAATACATTCCAAACTACCACCTATGAAGACATTTGAAGCATTTTAAAAAAAACTCAACATCTTTCAATTTCCATCTAACATGCAAGCTGTAACATGTATGTCCCTATCAGAACTTTCTCACAAAACAAGAAGTTTCTCAAAATGCCCTCACTAACACCACAATACCTTTCATATGATGTTGCAAATGACTTTAATGACTTGTCAGACATTTTGTCTGACAACCCAGAAAAACCTATCAGATGAATGGATACATGTCTGACCAAAAATGTGTCATCATGAATCTAGATGCAACAAAAATCAATGAAAACAACAATTTCAGACAATTATAATTTTAACACGGTAACACATATTTTTATTCTTTGAAATAAAGCAATATAACAACTATTTGTTCGAAAAAATATTACATATAAAAAAACATACTTTTTGGAGAGGGGAATGGGGCTGATATTACAGGTTTTGTGGTTAATTAAACCTTCTTTTTTATTCAAATGAAAAATGAGGCAATAGTTTTAAAACATTCACCTAAAACTTGAAATATATCTAAAGCGGAGATTCGCAACACATCCAAATTATCTTTTGTTTATCACCTTAGATAAACTGCAAATGTACATCGAAGGAAATAAATATCTACGGACGGTATCTATAGTATACTCTTTCAGCCATATAACAGTCAAATGGAATACATTCCCAAAAATTGGAAGTTAATATATGTTCTCAGATATATCATTGCTCCAGGGTATTTGGATAAGAATACGACATAAATGGTTGCTGTATGTGCCTTTTCACCTTGTAAGGTTTACTTATATCAATTTATTTGGGGGTTTGGGTGTGTATGTTTATTTTTAGATTTCAAATGTATTAAATAAACGGATTTTATACGATTATTATAATTAAATATAATATCAACAGTTTGTTTTACAATAAATTAATAGGCCAGGGACAGCTTGTTTTATCATTAATTAATCGGCACGAGAAGAAGGAATTGTTTTGAAATCTTCTTTTTTATCTCGTAATGGTCACCGAACGTGCGGGAAACAATAATTATCCTGATCTTACTGTCTGAAATAATGCTCTATATATTATTAAAAACTAAAAAAAGGTTTGTTATAATATAATTTAACATAATTTTGTCTAATATATTTGTGCCCATTCAATTCCGTGTGATGTATTATTTACGTTTTGAAAGTAAATGTAAACAATCGAGTAAACGGCAGTGAACCATGTATAGATTCAAGTTTTAGGTTAATATTGATTAAATCTTATTTGATATATCATTTGCAATGAAATTAAAGATATAATTAACCCACACTATTTGAAACCTATACAGACTTGTCTAGGGGTACGGATCATCCGTACTTCTAGAATCGGATACAATCATATCTGTACCCCTAGACACTTCTTTAAAAATATCTATGTAACAGTGTATTTAAAAACGTCCAGTGCAATATAACGCATAGCTACAGACTGCATGCAAAACTTTAACCAAAATTTCAAAGTTAATAAATCTTTGATCATAACTTGAATAAAATTCAATCAAAAGTTACCAAGGCTGGTTCATTGAAGACCTCAAGACCTATATGTTTCTTGTCAATTCAATCACTTCTTAATGAGTGACATGCATGTCAGTGACTGTATGAATGTGTTTTTTTTGGCTCAAATTGTCTCAAGACTATTTATTATGCCATATTTATTACGATGACCCGACTACACATGCCGGTGTAGCGTGATATCCTTCAGACCGTGAGATTCGTCAGACATCCGGTTTTGTCTTACGATTCTCACAGCGCTGGTCGTAAATAATGTCAGTTATGAGAATTGTAAGACAAATTTATATAATATTAATCTAAATAAATTTACAGTTAATATTGCATCTAGTTTATTACTTTTTTTATACTCTGTTGTTTATAGGAGATATACAATGAATTTTAAGGCAGTTAAACAATTGATAGCTTTTGTTTTATTTGAATTTCCGATGTGCTTGGGAGACGCAAAATAAAAAAGGACTCTTTGGAGAGACCTTCATTCAATATTAAATTTAATAATAATTTAAATTAATTCAAATAATAATGAAAATGATAATAAAATGATAATAATAAAAGTTAATGATAATCGATATAAAATAATGAAAATGACACACTTATTTTCCTTTTTTGGCAGCTGTGCATTTCAAACATATTGGTATAAGTTACTACTACTACTACTACTACTACTACTACTACTACTACTACTACTACTACTACTTCTACTTCTACTACTACTACTGCTGATGATGATACTAATAACAATATATAGTCATTTAAATTAAAGTACGATGATAATAATGATAATAAAATGAATCTGATAATAATAGAAATGAGAATGTTCTCTTTTCTCATAGTATACTTATGTAAAATTCTAAGTCCCCTAACTATAAATATTAACTACTTAATACTTATCTTTAAGTCAAATATGAACAAATATGACACCGATTCTTCGGAAAACATTTTTGTAATTTCCAATTTTTACCTTTTTGAGGACCCTCTGGACTAAGTCAGGCTAGATTTCTTGAATCTGCCAACCAATAAATGAAGTTATTCTCAGTATTGTGTATAATATGTAACTATAGGCCTTGTTTTACAGATCTCATGGCTAGATTTTTATATGTCAACCAATAAATGAAGTTATTATCAGTATAGTGTCTTATATGTAACAATAGACGCTGTCTTACAGATCTCACGGCTAGATTTCTATATATATGTCAATCAATAAATGAAGATATTCTCAGTATAGTGTCTAGTATTTAACTATAGGCCCTGTCTAATACAGATCTCATGGCTAGATTTCTATATGTCAACCAATAAATGAAGATATTCTCAGTATAGTGTCTAATATTTTACTAAGATAAAACATTAAGTTGACAGGAAAGATACATAAAAATAATGGAGATTAAGATCATTGAAAAAAAAAAACTAGTACAATAATCACCCGTCCGGCTCGGTTGTATACAAAACGTATACATAGCTACTAGTGAAGCCCATACCCTCTCACGGCAATTAGTATAGCAGGGTGAGTGACCGGGGCTCTAAATATCTTAGCTTCAACAGTGTCTTTTTGGATATTTAACTGTTGCCGTTTTGTAGCTGTTGCTGCTGCTGCTATATTCTATGTTGATGGTGGTGTTGTTGTTGTTATTGTTTTGTTGGTGTTGTTGTTGTAACTGCTGATGTTGTTGTAGCTGTTACTGCTGCTGTTAATTTTGTTGCTGTTGTTGTAACTGCTGATGTTATTGTAGATGTCACCGCTGTTTTTGTTGTTTGTTATTGTTGTAGTTGACGAATGCAACAAAATGAAAAAATAAATTTTACTTTACGTCGGCACGACATATAAATAGTTAACAAACCTTTGTTGTCGTTGTTGAATTGGATGTTTTATTGTCACGTGTGATGCGCTTATATTGTATTCACAATAAATGTATATGTATTGCCAATTTGGCTATTTGATTGTGTTCTATTTTGTTACTTATACAGTAAAAAGGTAGAGCAAAAATGCCGCATGTATCCGACATACCTAAACGCCATTTATAAACATACTCCAATAATAACAAGGTGTAAGTAACCTTGGCGCTAACAATGGGTGTTGTTTTGTATCACCGATATTGTGTATGCAAGTCATTGCAAACATACCCCCACTGAGACTGGTTTCCCCTGGTAAACGTAAACATATTTGTGAATGCATTGTATTGTCTTTCAACACTGCGCCTCACTAAGAATGCATTGGTCTCTATCCTATGAATCCATAAATAGCGAATTGTTAATATGTTTGTCACCTGGTTTATCTTCCAAGTTGTTTTCATTTTTTGTCAAACAAATTGTGAATATCAATATGTGCGTACCGTTATCATGCGCTGCATGCTCGACAGCTGATCAATCTAATCTCATAGCATTCATTGGGTTTAACCAAGGACTTGTAAAGACTCTATATTATTCCTTGGGTTTAACGGCTACTAATTATATCAAGGTGCACTCGTACCCCGGGTAGCAACGACACACAAATGACGGTGTGCACTCTTGTAAACAAACCACGGAATATGGCCATGGCACATTATACAGAACTAAATTATTATGTTTACTACAATTTGGCGTGCCTTACTTAATGGCAATGCCATACAAAACTATATGCACTTGAGTGGTTATATCAACCTGTGGTGTCGTTTATTATTTGGTGTTATTCACCAATGCATTGACATCGTTTTAATAATACATATAAAACGCACAGAAACAGTGTTGTATTAGTATCGACGCGATTCGACTCCACTAATAATAATGTCCGGTGATCTGTCGCGTATATTAAAATTCAGTTGCATTTTAAATATCTAACAATATTACCTTGGATAATTTTTTTTTGTCCGGGCGTATACCCCTGTACTACATGTCCCAAAGCTATGTGTGTAAATGATGTGAATATATGTGGCTCTTTTATTTAATTGAATTGGTGATTGATTGATTGATTGATTGATTGATTGATTGATTGATTGATTGATTGATTGATTGATTGATTAATTGATTGGATATTTGATGTTATTTAATGCCATCAATGGCTAACTGACGATCAGTTAACCTAACCTCTCTTTCTTCGGTTCCTGTAAGGTTAACCAGTACTCGAGCACATCCATCTCCTCAAATAAGTGTTAATTTCCACCACTTGAATCAGCGTTGATGGACGAATGGTAATGAGACTCAATGTCGTATATCAAACATAACGGAGACTGTAGCTGTGAGGGGATCCGATAGTGAGACGATAGTGAGACCCGCTATACCGACCGAGTTAATCGTACCCGGCTGTGTTGTGTTTGGGGTGGCTTTATTGAACTATAAATACTCTCCGTAACACTATCCGACTGTTTACTACCTGGGGTATATAGGTTAATCGTTCTGATTGTATTGTGGTGTATATAATCGGCACTGACACATACCGGGATGTCTTCCTGGATCTAGATTATAGCCATATATATGTGGGAATATAAAAAAACAAGGTGTTTATTATATGGTATTTATTTGTATGGTGAATGTTTCCACATATATTTCTTCCTAGTTCCTTGTCTGATAATATCAATGTATTGTTATACCATCGTCAGCTGTAGTCATATTATTATATGTTTTAAATGTTTTTACATAGCTTGTTTATTTTTTCACGACTTTGCTGTTGTGTATATTTAACCCGTTTGGTTAAGTTTAAAGTTTAAAGTTTAAAGTTAAAGTTTAGTTTGAATTTATTTATTTTACCTCGATTGTAACCCGTTTGGTTATCAACAACCTTGCCATGTTGCTTTATAAATAAGTCTAATATCGATCTAATTACAGATGCTTTAAAACTTCCCTGTTATTGCTAACAGCTAGACATTGCTACCTGCAATTACTTTTTTTATATATATTTAAACTACGTTAAAGAATCGATAATCCGTGGGGCGTTTTCGCACACAGTAGCGGGAAATCACCTAAAGTCCACAATGTGATTCATATTATGATAGAGATTAAGGCCAAGCATAGACATTTCACATGCACGTGTATGTGCAATTTGAACAATCAGACCTTGAGTGTGCAGCATGATATGACAATATATAAGTAATCTGCCTTATGTATATACATGTTTAAAAGAGAAAGTAGGCTAAAATGAAAAAATGAATGCAATTCTTGTGAAAACGTTATTTATTGGCCCCGAAAAGTAAAGCCAAACTCGGATTTTCCAAGAAAACTAATTTTAGAAAATTGATTTGCGCTGTTGATAGTTTTGTAGCGTATATTATCAGGGATAAATACAA
Organism: Panopea generosa; assembly: GCA_029582155.1. Taxonomy (NCBI): domain Eukaryota; kingdom Metazoa; phylum Mollusca; class Bivalvia; order Adapedonta; family Hiatellidae; genus Panopea; species Panopea generosa. The sequence goes on along the minus strand of CM055904.1, from coordinate 58,576,981 downwards.
AAACTTGAATTAAAGAATATATCTTTTAGACAAAGTTGTTTATTTTGGGTGCCTAAATAAAAAAAAACAGCTATGTCTAATATGCAATAGTAGGGCCTGCAAAAATAAATATATCTTCATTTATTGGTGGGCAGATTCAAGAAATCTAGCCGTGAGATCTGTAAGACAGGGCATATAGTTAAATATTAGACACTACACTGAGAATATCTTCATTTATTGGTGGGCAAATTCAAGAAATCTAGCAACATCGCGTATATTGGTGGAAAGGATATGTGAATGCATACAACATTTAGTGTTGATACTAAAGTCTGTACATGAATATCCAGATTTGTCTGCCATTTATAGTGGGTTGTGATCAAATACAATAATATTCAGCAGCTTTCATTATTTTAAATAATGTTCGTCTGAGCAACATTGGGTGACAAGCTACGACTGTTTGGGTATTTATTGTTACGTTTTCAACTAATTGATATCGTATGTATCGGCCACACAATTTTTAATGATTCTAACTACTTATTGGCAGTATATCAAATTGTTGTTGAAATGGGAATTGTCATAAGCTAACAGTGAAACAAGTTTCTTATATTGTGAATACCTAATGATGATTTTAAATAATGAATAACGTATGTATTATTCAATTTCTAACCATAGAACCGTGCTTGAAGCATTACATTACTCAACCCACAACTCCCTGACGAAGCTATAGCAATATTGTTTTCAGTTTCAATATGGATTGATACCAATTTAGAGCTAATAAGTGTATCGTTGCCCATAATTCATTAGAACTATACAAGATTATTTTCAATAGTCACGTATGCATCAAGGAACTGGCGTCAATTCTTTGACATCGGCTTAAGGTCTCACTGAACAATTACCTCCCTTACATGACGGTAGCAAGATTATTACGCCCAAGAAATTAGAGCTGTGTAAAGCGGTTGGGTAATTTTTTTTTTAAAAATGCATAAAATGTCATATTTCTTTGTGCATATGGGAACATTGGAACATTTTCATGATTTCTGCAAAGTTTGGGTGACCCTGGGAACTATTTGATGATGCTATAACAGTTTAAAGATGCGTAGTGATACACTGCAACAAATGGGCAGAATTGTCAAAAATGAAGGGGTGCTATCAAACCATCGAAATTGTGAAAAAGCAACCTGGTCAACCCCATGTTTTTTCTGCATATTTGGACCAACAGAGGACTATCTATGGGAATAAGGCACTTTTAGAACCATTGGTAATGTATCCAGTGTTCCAGAAGTGCATGTCTCTATATGTAGAACAGTACAAAATTAATTGGTGTGTGAGACGTTCAAGAACCAGATCATTTTCGGTAGACGCTGGGAGGAAACTGCATCTTTGTGATTCAGATTTACTTTCTTTTTCAAAATATGTCACTTTCTATGGGAAATACTGTATTTGAAACCTCTAAATGGAAAAATAAATGTATTTTTGTGAAAAATGGATGACTTTGAGTGAAATAGAGAAGTGTCACACAGGCAAAACCAAACTTGAAGCTAAAACAGTAAAGCAAATAGGGCAATGAGACTGAGCAGCTGAAAATTTGTCATGGAAATGTTGGAATCAGGATTTATTCAATTCAATGGAAGGAACACAAAGTGAGATCATCTATTTAACTGAAAAAGAAATGATCATGTATGCAAATATGCTTTGCTTCATCATGTGATAAGACTTGATTTTAGCCATCTGTCTCAAAATCCTGGCTAAAATGAATAGAAGTTTGCACTTAAAAACACTTGAAAGTCACACAGAGAGACAGTGATGCTAATATATCACAACAAAAGCATGTCTAGAGCATTCACTGCATCCAGATTTCATGATTCATGTAAGTTAAACCATTTTTTTGTGTTAGAAACTCATTATTTATGTATAATTCATACCCCACCTACATATAAATGGTAACATTTGTCACGATACTGTTTAAACTCTTTAGCGCATGCTTTTTGACAATACTATTTGCTCGCGTATGAGCAATATTGTTTTTATGTCGCTGTTTATCAATTAATTTTATATTGATCATGAATTATGGAGAAATTTCCTGTTTCGTTATTTTGTCATTGATATTTGTTATCAACAGCTCTGTATCCAGTTTTCGATATACCGACCGCCAAACTGTCACGTTTCATTTTAATGGTATGGCGTATGACTGCCATTTTTGTTTTACTGTCATTTTTTTCTCCTCAGTGTTGATATTTATGCGTCTGGGTCTGGCTTATACACAGTATTTACCTACTCTTGGACATTCAGTTAAATTGTAAAATACAACATCTTTGAAATGACGCGAAACAGATTCGCGTAACAATTTCTCAGCGTTTAGTTAACCTGTGTTTGAAACTTTTGTACCATCATCTGATTTCTTTCGGTTGTTTTTCTTACTTTTTTTTCAAATAAAAATACATGATGCTTGCTATAGAATATAGATTTTTCTCATTGAAGATGATGTTTTTTCACTGTCTGTTATTGAATGTGTACAATATTTTTCTCCACATTCAACAGTTTAGCATTCTCAAATATGACAATTTCTAATTTTCATATAATTATTGCAACAACTCTATTTTAACTGCCCATTTTTTATGCCAGTTTTGGAAAATCTGTAAAGTAACGAGTCATCTCGCGACAAGTATTTCTTATCGCGATATTCTTTGATGTATTTATTTCAAACTAATTTGTGGTAAAGAGATGCGCTTTAGCAAACCGTCTTTTTGCAATGAGCTTATCGGTCCATCCAAATATGCTCTATCCATATTTTGTCTCATTTTCATTCATCATTTCATTTTCTTGCTTTAAAGTGACTTTCATGCACACTTTACTTTCATTTGCTATTTTTATTGATAAAATAAACAAAATAGTATTGGAATTTAATATATGCCTAATAGATACCTCAATTGGTAAGGGAAATATTCATAGTTGATAATGAATCTAATGCATGTACACAAGTATATTATTAATTCATGTATTGGAAAAGGGGGCATGGTTAGTGTCAGTGACATGCAAATTATTGCTGGGCACCTTCAAACATTAATATTTGTTTGTTATAAATATAAAAAAATAGTCAAATATATAGTTTTGCAACAAAACAGAGCATTATTTGAAGCAAAAACAACTATTTATCCATATATGGTCATGTATTTTGACACTTAAGTTATGTAATGTTGCATAGACAATAAAATGAATATGCAGTCAGATAGATACACTATAGGAGCCAATACAAGGACATTTTCAAAGTATTTCTTTTTCTAGAATTATTTTTATAAAGGTACAATGGCTAAAAAATTTTGGCAGTTTTTCCGGTTTCGAGTCATCCGAAACTGATTAATGCATGTGTGACCGCCATCTTATTTTGGTGCATGAATTCGAAAACAGTTGCAGGATGAATTCAAAAGGCGTATTTTTATATTTAGAAATGGTAAAGGTTTGTTCGACAAAAATTTCAGTCAAATGTCGTGACAATTTCTACTCTTCAAGGTCTCACTGAACAATTACCTCCTTTACATGACGGTAGCAAGATTATTACGCCCAAGAAATTAGAGCTGTGTAAAGCGGTTGGGTATTTTTTTTTTAAAAATGCATAAAATGTCATATTTCTTTGTGCATATGGAAACATTGGAACATTTTCATGATTTCTGCAAAGTTTGGGTGACCCTGGGAACTGTTTGATGATGCTATAACAGTTTAAAGATGCGTAGTGATACACTGCAACAAATGGGCAGAATTGTCAAAAATGAAGGGGTGCTATCAAACCATCGAAATTGTGAAAAAGCAACCTGGTCAACCCCATTTTTTTCTGCATATTTGAACAAACAGAGGACTATCTATGGGAATAAGGCACTTTTAGAACCATTGGTAATGTATCCAGTGTTCCAGAAGTGCATGTCTCTATATGTAGAACAGTACAAAATTAATTGGTGTGTGAGACGTTAACGTTGTACATAAGTTAATATGGTAAAAATATTATCATTGTGTACTATTGGCGCATGTAGTTATCTTTTGAAAATTAAGTTTTACTCTTTTACTATACGTTCAACGGTTATGATAGAAGATTACCAGAGATTTATGAACACACGATTAACTTTCGGAATGGAAGTATATAAACCCGACATAGATATTATCATTAACTGATGAGCTGCTAAAAGTGTTTTAGGATTTATTGGCAGTAGGTAGGAATGGGTGGCCGTACTGGACAACATTATGTCGATCTTATAATACACTTACAAAAGATCACTAATGAAAACGGTAGCAGACGATTAAAAAAAATATGAAAATAACAGATATTCCAAAGTCGAGGCAATGCGGAGAAAGACAATGTCATGTGTGTGGCCGCATTATTTGCCAAAGGAAATGTTAGTGTACAGGCAGCATTTAGTTTAAACACTATTATGTTCACAGTAAACTATTTTATTATCCGTTTTCTACTTATAAAGTACAAGCAACATTTCTGCTACAGACATAATATTTATTAAACTTTAATAGCAATGAATATTGTCATTTTTTTGTCAAAACACAAGTATTGGTTTGTCTAATTTAAATACACACTGTGACAGGAAATGTCACTTTCTCGGAACATAATGCGTATTTTCCTACCCTGATAAGTATTGCTTTTCAATTTACCGCGTAGAGCTTCCATCCACAGTGTTTCTATTCAACTTGAAAGGTGCACGTCACGTGATAACTGTCAAACACGATTTGAAAGTAGGATTGTATGTAAAAACTGAGTTATTTAAGTGTTCAATGTGCGAATTGTTTTACGGTATGGACATATATAAATTATTTTTTAACAACCGGTAAGAGATTTTGCTAATGATATTACATATTTTAATCAATACGAGTGTTTTGGTCTCCGCACTGAAATCGGTGCGGAAAATCCACTCATAAAAAAGCGGATGGAGTATGCACGTAGAGGACGATCAAATAAAAAAATAAAAAAATCATTCGAAGACGTGCTTTGATATGCACTAACGCTCCATTGTGCTGATACTTTATAACATCATAATTATGTAGACATTGTACAACCTGAGCAGCTGTGCCAATGGCGGAGATAGACTATTTTAAAAGTTTATTTTAACAATATTTGTTGTTGTCTGACGATTATCACACCGAAAGTACTAATGATGATGCGCATGCGCACTGACATTTTTAATGGGGCTGAAGGATCTCACGCTACACCGGCCGGACCCCTTTTGTTATCCACACATGAATTTAGCCTGCGACAAAGACTCATATGTCCCATGTCTTTCTTCAACTATAAATGATTTTTCTGTTAAGCTACGAACTGACTTAAAATTTGTATACAAAATATCACGATATTCGTTGGCAATTTACCTGAATGCATTTTCCCTGTTGTTCTCTTCCAAAATTAACTTTCAAAGCGCTTGGCTGACCGAGATTGCAATCGGAATTTTCTGTCTTTTTCGTAGAAAATGGTTAGAAATGGACATGCGCAGTGTGTAGTTTAGTTACGGAAAAGGCCGAGCACGCTTCGGATTGAAACATGCGCAGAGCGGGTGCAGCAATGCCTGTTTTTTCGAAAACACACACCAAAAGAGGGAGTGAAAGGTGTCTCTCACAACACTATGGGGACATTTGCGGAAACCCAAAATAAATGTGTTATGCGCACGCTACATTAAAATAAGCGACCGTAAAAGTGGGGACATGGACATGTCCCCACAAAAATGTCATGTCCCCACAATGTTGGTTTTTTACCGGATAAATGTCCTCACATCTACGGAATTACAAGACCCCCGTCTCTCTCTCTCTCTCTCTCTCTCTCTCTCTCTCTTTCTCTCTCTCTCTCTCTGATATAAAGGATTTTGTATTCATACAATCGTATTGTAATTGTAAATAATACACCCATGTGATAGAAAATAAAGTTTCCTTATAAAAGGACAGCTTGCCTTTTCGAGTAACTTAGCGTAGTTATAAGTATTTTGTATGTAAACGATACTTTAATGGACGTAAGAGCATTTTAATTATTGGGGGGTAGTGTGTGGGGAGGGTGTCCCTCTCTCTCCCGCTTGTGGCTGTAAATCTACCGGAGGAGGAGGAGGAGTAAGATTATTATTTACTCCAATAATTTGTGACTTGTAAACGCTTTCATTTAAGAAACACACACACACACACACACACACACACACACACACACAGGCACGAAATTAGACTTATTCATAACATGTATTAAACAGTGAATTGAGTTTCACTACGAGCCAAGACGTTATGGAGATTATCACCCTCTCCTGCAAATGTAATTTGGTGGTGTGTGTATGGCAGGGGCTTACCTTGCTCAAAGTAAACCTGTATGCCTATATATTTTAATTAAAGCTCTGGGTTACTCCGCCAAATTTCTTTTACATCAGGGTTTTTGTGTGTATTTTTACTATGTAAAACATAATATCAGTTACTTAGGTTTATTTATTTTTTTGTGTGTATCGGGGGTTGGGCGGGGTGCACAATTGTTGGAAAAAACAAGCTTCTTAGGGATTTAAATCGGGTACCTCTTATGTACTGAAAATCTATAAAACAACTCTGATTAACATCTCATTGTATAGAAAGATAAACTATATGTTACACTACAACAACATTCCAGTACATGAAAGGTTGTCTGAATTTCATTCATTTACTATACAGTATAATCACTGGATTTGCTAATAATTAGTGTGCCATGTCCAGTGTTATTTGTATCTTGCAGCTATACCGTCCACTATTTTATCAAAATACATGTTGGGACAACGTATATGCTGACCCCCTCATCTCACCCAACCTGAACATTGTGGTAGAGGGTCATCCCGCCTCGGCTGCTACGCCTTGGCTCTCATGTGTATAGAAAATAACATTGATGTGACTCAATTTCACTCTAGGTTAATCATCATTATAATGACTCTTTCTAATACATGTATCATTTCAACTACATGTATAACCTCGTCTATACTAAATAAAAGGGAATCTTTTAAACATTTTACCCCCCCCCCCCCCCCCCCCCCAAAAAAAAATAATAACATAATACCCTCAGACCAAAGAATTCGTTACCAAGTCAATAAAATTGGAGTAGAGTAACAATATACAGTCTTTATAAAGTTAACTCAGCCTTCATTACTCCTTATAAGATAGATTGACAGATTTGCGGGAAAATAGCAGAATGATGATACCCTGTGTATTAAAATAGACTTTGTCCGCATATCTTTCGTAGTATTAAGTCACCTCCGACACTTGTTTTTCTATAAAATAAACGTCCTCTCACTTTCGTTCCAAAGCGCCAACTGATAACATTGTAATGTTGAGAAACAGTTTATAAAAATGAAGAAAAGAATTGTAGAAGATGATCAAGACTATACCGTATTGTAAAGTAATTCGTAGAATACAGAATGTATCTGATATTACCCTGTGCTATATTGCGTTGTAATGACTTGTTTCATTTCGAACAGAGCACCTAACAGGAAATAAAAAAAATATCTTAACTCTTAGGCTAGCCTCCGTAGAGGCAAGCAACAGTGTTAAGTAAGTTAAAATTTGAAAGGAAGTTATGAAACTATTTTTAGATAAAGCGTTAACTCACTTGTTTTATGAAGACCGTTAATAATGTCTCAGTTAGATCTGGCGTAACCTCATTGTTTTATAAAGTCCGTTAATATTGACTCAGATCTAGCATAACCTCACTTGTTTTATGAAGACTGTTAATTATGTCTCAGTTAGATCTAGCGTAACCTCATTTGTTTTATAAAGACCGTTAATAATGTTTCAGTTAGATCTAGCGTAACCTCACTTGTTTTATAAATACCGTTAATAATGTCTCAGTTAGATCTAGCGTAACCTCACTTGTTTTATAAAGACAGTTAATAATGTCTCAGTAAGATCTAGCGTAACCTCACTTGTTTTATTAAGACCGTTAATAATGTTTATGTTAGATCTAGCGTAACCTCACTTGTTTTATAAAGACCGTTAATAATGACTCAAATCTAGCGTAGCCTCACTTGTTTTATGAAGACTGTTAATTGTGTCTTAATTAGATCTAGCGTAGCCTCACATGCTTTATGAAGACCGTTAATAATTTCTCAGTTAGATCTAGCGTAACCTCACTTGCTTTATGAAGACCGTTTATAATGTCTTAATTAGATCTAGCGTAACTTCACTTGTTTTATAAAGATCGTTTATAATTTCTCAGTTAGATCTAGCGTAACCTCACTTGTTTTATAAATACCGTTAAAATGACTCAGTTAGATCTAGCGTAATAATGTCTCAGTTAGATCTAGCGTTACCTCAATTGTTTTATAAAGACCGTTAATAATGACTCAGATCTAGCGTAACCTCACTTGTTTTATGAAGACCATTAATTATGTCTCACTTAGATCTAGCGTAACCTCACTTGCTTTATAAAGACCGTTTATAAAGTTTCAGTTAGATCTAGCGTAACCTCACTTGTTTTATAAATACCATTTATAATTCCTCAGTTAGATCTAGCGTAACCTCACTTGCTTTATGAAGACCGTTAATAATGTCTTAATTAGATCTAGAGTAACCTCACTTGTTTTATAAAGACCGTTTATAATTTCTTAGTTAGATCTAGCGTAACCTCACTTGTTTTATAAATACCGTTAAAGTGACTCAGTTAGATCTAGCGTAACCTCACTTGTTTTATACAGACCGTTAATAATGTCTCAGTTAGATCTTGCTTACCTCACTTCTTTTATAAAGACTGTTTATAATGTCTCAGATCTAGCGTAACCTCACTTGTTTTATAAAGACCGTTAATTATGTCTCAGTTAGATCTAGCGTAACCTCACTTGCTTTATAAAGACCGTTTATAAAGTCTCAGTTAGATCAAGCATTACCTTATTGTTTTATAAAGACTATTAATTATGTCTCAATTTGATCTAGCGTTATCTCACTTGTTTTATAAAGAACATTTATAATGTCTCAGTTAGATCTAGCGTTACCTCACTTGTTTTATAAAGACTGTTAATTATGTCTCAATTAGATCTAACGTAACCTCGCATGTTTTATGAAGACCGTTAATATTGTCTCAATAAGATCTTGCATAACTTTACTTGTTTTATTTATGTGTAGACTACAGTAAATTCAACGACTTATATCGATTTGTTGTTGTTGTGTGATGTTTAGAGTTACTTTAAACACGATGTCTACATGAGATACTATTTTAAGCGCTGTCACACTGGAGTATCATGCCGTAGACACATGATATAATACCCCAACCAGTCACAATATTCTGACACCGGAGCGAACAGACCTGGAACTGTCTTCTAAATGCTGAGCGCCAAGAGTGGGGAAGCTTCTAGTACCATATTTCAAATCTGCGTATTCAAGCCAAATAATACTGCTCTTTATGATTAATATTGTCGAATATGCTACAGAATGTATATACTGTCACGTAAATAACAACATAATTACTTGAACGTCCGCGTGAAATTTCAATGTTTTAGTTCAAAATAATTTTCCGAATCTTAAAACCGTGATTAAAAATAACTTTTCATACATAACATATCAGCGTTTTGTGAATTTTAAATGACTAATTTGCTAATCAATTAATATTCTCGTGTAGTTTTATTGACCATATGCGTAGGAGCCGAGAAAAGAGGGGCGGTGCAATAAGTCACCCTGCCGCCAACCCCCATGTTCATGTTGGAGGGGTCAGCATTTAATTTGGCCCCAAATATTTTATTCTCTACTCAGTTTGCACCCCCACTCTCCCCCCCCCCAAAAAAAAAAAACAAAAACAAAAACAACAACACCTCGAACAATAATTGAAACGCTCCTACAACCACGTTGACATTAAGTTGAGATAATGTAAGTTTGTTCGCGCCCCATCCTCATATTGTCAGGCCTGGGTATTTTGTATTCCAACATTGGTGTGTATCTCAAAAACATCATATCTTGTACTGTAAATGGTATATACGCAATAACGAGACACATTGTACATGTTTGATCAACATGCATCGTACTTCATTCATGTTATTTACATTAACATGACATTTTCAGCATTGTATCATATTAAATACAAGTACAAATATAAACTTATCTGATACAAGTTTAGATTTAAATGAAATTGTATCAAGTAGGGAAGTTAGCTCCAACATCTGACATTTTCATGTGCCGGGGTATGTTATAAGCTGTCACCAAATTTTAGTGAATTCATATCCCCGATCAAAAGGTCCATGGACAAAATAGATATAACCTATGCATTTAGCAACTTGAGCAACTCGTTATAATGCCTCACAATGTAATGTAATTATTTTTCATTTATGTGAGTGTTGACATAAAGTCACAGCGTAGGTTAAATAATGAGTGAAGACAAAGATGATCACAATGGAAATTTGACAGTGTCGGTATGGTGGCTGGAGATGTTACGGTGGACAATATTAATATAGATACCAAATTCACTTGTATTGAACAACAGAGTAAAGAGTCATGTCATCACTAAAACAAGGAATTGCAACACCTAGACCACAGGTCCTTTGTTCATGGGGCCTGCTGTATAGCCTCTAACTTAAGGTTTGTTCCGGTACTACATAAATAAATACAGCGCAATACATGCCTCTGCGATATTCCTCTGTGAAGAAAATTGTCTTGTACAACATGTTAACAGTGGCCCTTTTTAAATGAGTCATCAAAACATGCACGACATACAGGTCGAGACAAAAACGGATATATTGGACATTCTCAGGCCTAGTTCTTTCTAAAATATCAAGTTTTAAATACGTTAACAATATATGTAATATCGGGTATTTTTCCATATCGTGTCGTGGCATTAAGCGCTCAGTTCAAAGTTGAACAGACAGTCAGTTCAAAGTTCAGCAGACAGTCAGTTCAATGTTTAGCAGACAGTCACATGATTTAGGTATGTAAATGTTTATCGAATGTGCATACGGTTCAAGTAGCTATGGGACACAGCTAAACCTTACTACGCATTGATCAAATTTTCGGAGAGTGTATATGATTATACATTATTGAATAAGTGTTGTACGTTGAATTGTAAATAAACTTTGTGGTGAAAAACGAAAAGCAAGTTCTGAAGATGTTTATACAGGCAGCATATTCAAAAACATAATTAGCAATTGACTTACTTTCAACTAGAAAGTATATAGTATATGGTCATGAGACAGAAAGTATATAGGATAAGGTTATGAGACAGACTGTATATAGGATAGGGTCATGAGACAGAAAGTATATAGGATAGGGTCATGAGACAGAATGTATTTTATTAAAAAAAAACATATGCAGATTAATGTTTGATTCGTGGAAAAACTGTGTTGGAAAATATGACATATCAACTAAATTAAGCAAATATTTTGCGCTAAATATTAATATATACTATATCTTTTGCAGACTTCGTGTAATTACATATGTTAACGATCAATAATATTTAAACCCACACTGAATAACAGCCACAACAAGAACAACAAGAGCAACTACACTGTGGGGAAAACGGTGGAGTCGAACCCGAACCCAACTTACTACGTTCTGTTTGGCCATGTTCAAATTTAATACTCATCCGGACAATTTTAGGCCCTGTAGAATCTGATACTTGGTTTATACAATTTTACATACATAATAAGACATTTTATATCCATTTAATACCAATTTTAAGAGTAAAAACAGCACTACAGGTCAAACCTGTCTTAAGCAGCCAGTCAAGGAAATGAGCAAAAGTGGCCTTTTAAGACAAGTTGTTGCTTAATACAGGTGAATTTGCTATAAAAACATAGAAAAAAAGACATAGCAAGTGTGGTTGCTTAAGACAAATGGCTGCTTACTAGAGATAACCGCTTTCACAAGTGTGACTGTGTTTAAAAGACTTATCTATATTTCCAGACTTTAAATGCTGGGGGTATGAATCCTTATAAATGTCGAAAATTTAAATTTAATTTAAAGCATATAATTATTTTCCTACAAAAAAATTCGGAATTTCAAATTAATGTGACAACCACCCACTTCCCTCCAAAACAACGGTATTGTAATCAGCCTGATGGATTCTAAACAAAATCCAATAATAACCATGCACTGCCTGCCTCACGGCCTTCATCGGACATTTTTAATAATATGCAACAAGAAGGAAATGGGTGTTAGTAGGCAGATGGTTGTTGTTACATGTAGTAAGATATTCGGATTACCAACTTTTGAATATATTTATTGTATTGAGGGAACAACAGGATTGGTGTTTTTCTATTGTCATCAACTGATTTTTTAATGAAATGTTTTGTTTAAGTAACATAAATCAGCGTTTTTTTAAAAATCCGAATCCCCGAATGGTAACTGGTGGGTAGTTGATGATTCCGCGGAATCCACAACTGCAAATTTTGTTTCGCCTTCTATTAAATATATCCATTGTATTGCAGGGACAACGTGGGAACGGTGTTTTTTATTGTTATGATTCGACCGAATCCCCCAATGAAAGTTTTAAATTACTACCAACCTGCTGCCAGTTGGTGATTCGGATTTTTTTTAAACCCCTAATATTTATATTTTTTAAACAAAACAAATCAATAGAAAAACAGTAGTCCCGTGTTGTTCCCTCAATACAATGAATATATTCAAAATAAGGCGATTTAAACTTCCAGTTAGGGATTTCAATTCAATTGAAAAACATTTTATAACAATAACATTTTATAACAATAAAAAAAAACCCCTCAGCGTTGGTTCTTCTATACAATTAGCATATTCGCCAGAAAACAATTAAAACTTAAAGTTGGGGATTGTTATTTTTATTTTAAATCGCTGATTGATTTTCATAATCAAATCAATTCAATTGAAAAACATTTTATAACAATAGAAAACACAACTCCCGCGTTGTTCATTCAATACAATGAGCATATTTTCCAGAAACATATTCAAAATTTCCAGTTACAAGTTGGGGAGTTTTTAATCGATAATTTATATTTTATTGAACAAAACAATTTTGTAGAAAAACATTTTATAACAATAAACACCAGCCCCGCGTTATTCCTTATAAACCATGAGTATACTCACCAGAATACGAGTCAAATTTTCCAGTTGGGAATTCGGCCGAATCGCCAACTACCAACCAGTTGTCAGTTAAGGATTCGGCCAACCAACTACCAACTACATATAGTTGCCTGTTGGGGATTCGGATTTCTTTTAAATAGATAAATTATTTTTTATTGAACGAAACAATTCCATAGCAAAACAGTTTATAACAATAAAGAAATACCAGTCTCATATTCCTTCTTCAATAAATTGAGTATCCAGTTGGTGATTTGGCCAACTACCAACAAGTTGCCAGTTTGGGATACGATATTTTTATAAATCAATGATTTTTTTATTTATAGAACAAAACATTTCAATAGAACAAATAGTTTAAAACAATACAAAAACATCAGCCCCGCGTTCTTTCTTCAATACACTGAGTATAATCACCAGAAGGCTATTCAAGATTTCCAATTAAGGATTCGGCTCACCAACAACCAACTAGTTGCCAGTTGGGGATTCGGATTTTTTTTATATATATTGCTGTTTTATTTTCATAAATCAAAATTAGCGATTCAAAACTTCCAGTTGGGGATTCAACAAAAAGTACATTATTATAGTTTTAGTTTATTTCTGTAGGATCTTGGCATAGTACTACTTTTGAAAAAGGAATTACTTCCGTGGGGTAGTCGCATAAGGCGGTTATGACTAATTCGTGTTTCTTGTAATTTAAAAATGCATTTCCTTAAGTTAACGTTTATTTTCTTTGGAAAAGCATAATTGCTGTATTTTCAACATTTCGAAATAATTTGACTCTTCATCAGTATGGTTATATAATGTTTCGGGCTTCATCTGACATAAACTTCATTATTTTATTTCTTCAGAACCGTTTACTGCCAAGGTTTCAGTAGTTATAGTAATTTTATTTGTAAAAGTATTTGTTTCACTCAGATTTGTGTTGTTTACTTTGAAACATTGTTACACAATTGTGAGACAAAACAACAAGTATCGCGGAACAGCATGTCAAATAAACTTACCTTTTCATCCATACAATGAACCGCCTTTGTGGCATTTGATTTGCATAACCATTTCAAGAATAGTGGAAGTCCATGGTAAAACGATGCCGATCTGTATATGTTATACCTTGTATCACAAATAATGTACAAAGCAATCCAAACTAAAAAATGAATTTTCAGTGTGCCCGTTTACCGTTAAATTGTTCAAGACATGAAAGCATCATTTATTTGATCCGGTACACGAAAACTCGTTGGTCTAATATTTAATCTTACAGACGAACGTCCGACTGTAATCCATTACCACTGCATACTAACATTGCACTGTTAGCTTTTTTTTTACTGACGAACACTCGTCCATGAACCATATTTTACAGACAAGATCCACATTTATTCACATACACTCCATTATAATATGAATACACGCGACAAATCTTCAAGTAGATACATGTTATGTACAGCGATATCTTTTCAATGTGAATTCACACTATAAGTGTGTTTTTATCATTCATTCAATGAGCACTTTATTCTACCAGTCCATTGAGTTACCTTATAGATTAAAGTAAAACATGTAAATTGTAAAACGATTTTAAACCTGTTCATTCAACAAATTAATCTTTATATATATCCTTGTTTAACCATAAGAAATGTGATTGCCCAGGTTTTACTCTCTGGAACTTGCTATTTAGTGATTAATAAGCTTTTTATAGTTTTAGTTTGTTTAACGTCGAATGTTAAACAACGTATACATATCGCGCGCCAAGTTTTCACTAAGCATATGTGGAAAAAATGTCGTACTCAAGGAAAACAGACAAAGCTGTGGCGGAGGATCGAGCCCTATACGGAGGTCAGCCTAAGTATTAAAGTTTTGATTTCATTTTCTGTTCAAAATTAAACAAGTAAATACAACGCAATATGGCACATGGTACCATTAGAATCAGATACATTCTGAAATCTACGCTTTTGTTACAATAGGGTATAGTCTTGATCATCTTCTACGATTTCTTTTCTTAAAGGTCGCTTTGTCTCAGTTTATCAAAATTAATCTT
Source organism: Panopea generosa (assembly GCA_029582155.1). Classification (NCBI taxonomy): domain Eukaryota; kingdom Metazoa; phylum Mollusca; class Bivalvia; order Adapedonta; family Hiatellidae; genus Panopea; species Panopea generosa. The sequence continues at coordinate 58,561,968 of CM055904.1, read as the reverse complement.
TCTTCCTAAATTAAAATTAAACTTGTTTATATTTATAGGTCATGATACTGTCTTTAAACATTACGGCGATATCAGTAGGTACTATGGAACGATCGTGAGAGAGCGTTTATCTGATAGAAAAACAAGTGTCGGAGATAATCAAGAGTACGAAAGATATGCGGACTAGTCTATTTTAATACTTAACTACACAGATGTTCATCGTTTTGCTAGTAAAATTATGAGTAAAAAAACTATAAAAATAAAAAATATATGTATATTTCCATGCGTATGTCTTTACTGATGAAATGAACATAGTACGTATTGTCTCAGTTATGTGTAATTATGCGTTACATTGATTATCAAAGTTAAAAATAGAAGCCAAAACAAACACAAACATTTTTTATTTAGTTTAGTTTACACAATACGTTATTCAAATAAATACATATTGTTAGCATACATTTACCAATGGTCCAAAAGCGTCATATATTTAACAATACGTTATTCACATAAGTACATATGGTTAGCATACATTTACCAATGAAGCAAAAGGGTCATATATTTAACAATACGTTATTCACATAAGTACATTTAGTTAGCATACATTTACCAATGAAGCAAAAGGGTCATGTATTTAACAATACGTTATTCACATAAGTACATATGGTTAGCATACATTTACTAATGAAGCAAAAGGGTCATATATTTAACAATACGTTATTCACAAAAGTATATATGGTTAGCATACATTTACCAATGAAGCAAAAGCGTCATACATTTAACAAGTTATGCGGAAAGGATAAAGAAAACATTTTTGAACCTTGTGTAAATGTGCTTTCGTAACAGTTATTTTATTGTCCATTATAGACTGCATCATATTGCGGAAAACACAATTGTCTATTTAGAATAGTTCAAGTAATTATAAATACTTGTAAGATAATGAAAAAAAGATACTTCACTGGTATTTCTTTTATCGGTACGTACAGATACAGGGGATACGTGCTTTTCATGTTCTTTATTCATTGATACAATCAATTCAACTGTAGTTATATTTGCTTTTTAAGATCATATAGATCTGTGATCATATTGATGTAAATAAACATAACATTGATAGAAACAAAATCATACTCTTTTCAAATGTTACCTATTCTGGCAGCGTTTGGCTTTTATAGTATAATTTTGCACTGCCATGAAAATCGAGTTGTCAATAAGTGAAAGAGTTTCCTTTCCACACAGAAGGTCGTTACAGGAGGGTATATGTGTTTTTAAGTTTCATATATGTACAATATTAGTCTATACATTGAACTTGATATATCCTGAATCAGGCATATTAGCCCCCAACGAAACAAGCAGGGAATTCCCACAATTAATAGCAAATGAACAATTACTAAAATATGTTGTCATTCAAACTTTTCCTGAAACCAACTGACTAACCAATGTGCACAAATTTAACAGACCCAATTGGGAGAGCTTGGTTTATTCTACAGACTATTATCAAGCCGTTAAATAAGTGTCAGAAACAGTGTTATGTGAACAATTTACGCAAAAGACCGTGTGTCTCTTTAAACTACAGTTCATTTAAAATTACAGATCTCTGCGTAAATTATCGATTTTTGGAGTAAACCTTATACATACTGGTTGTGCGCAAAGTTTATTCATAATTTAAATATTGAAAAGAACGTCTCTAGATGTACAGATTGTATGTACACAGAGTGTGTTATATTATTCATTAGTCGTGATCGAACAGAAAGACAGAAATGAACTGTCAATGTACTGAAATAATTTACTTTTTAAAAATGAGAACAATTATGTAAGATATATCTTTCGTTTAGTAACCCTCGTCTTTGTCTAATATTAAGTATATCCGTATATGAACAGTTAAGATTTAAGCTAATTTTGTGAGGTCTATATTGCCCTCATACGAAAATATTCTTATTTTGTATTAACATTCCGCTATTATAAGCACTGATAGGTTGTATAAACATAACATTAGAATATGCTTGACAAAATAAAACTCGCCTGATTAGCATACCATTGAATGGAATAAATATTGTGAAATGGGACGATTCGTTTGCATATTAAGTACGTGAACTCTGTCAGTGGTTGGTCCAACATATGCTAAAACCTAAGTTTTAAATTTTATTATGTAAAGCATATTATATTAAAACTATAGACTCAGTATTCTCTTCCAACGTTAACTACGCTTTGACAAAAGCAAGAAGTTGTTTGAACAGAAACACTTGTTTCTATTTTTGCAAAGCCATAGCAAACGATAATTTTCTATTGATAAATCAAATGAAGTCATTTTTAAAGTACATATAGATCATCCCTCAGTGATACTGTACCAACAATTCATCATAGACCAATGCAAATTAAATTTATTATTTATTCCAATTCTGGCGACTTTAACATGGGTTTCATGCTTGTGCCGAGGTATTGCAGGTTTCATAATGTTCTTAAAGTTCCGCATGCATTCATTTGTCAAAATCGAAGCATAAATGCGTTTTAGCATTTAAACCGTTTTTCCAGTAGCATTTTACGTTTCCGAATAGACGTTATGTAAAACTGTACTGAGCAAGAAAGTCGATACCAAGACTTTTACATTTTACGACATGCATGCTTTACTTCCGATAATCAAAATTCACGGTCTAGTTGTTCGACATTTGTTAAAACATTTTCTTCATTTGCTAACTTAGTCCTAATGTGATTTGTCAGCGGCACATTGGACTGTAATTATTTTAGTCTTTATCTTGATTTTATCTACAATCTTTTTAAAATATAAATCAAATACGGTGACGGTAGTGTAATGGATACGGTGTTGGCCGCTCACGACTTAGGTTGTGGGTTCGCTCCTACAACTCGACCTGATTAAAGAATCCTATTTTTTTTAAACATACTATCGTCACTTTTTATTTGTATTTGTGAAATGTCTGTATCTTTTCGGCATAAGTAAGAGTTTAACAATTTTTCAAATAAAGAATATTTTTACTTTTAAAACTAAATAAGGTTTAAGTGCCATTTTAAGAAGCATGGATAGTTTATTTACTTCTATCAATATTGCCCTATTTAAGATATATCGTTATATATTTTGAAGATGAAGCTCTACACCATGTTGTTTAATTTATACATGTGTTTATGCAAATATTAAAAATATGTTATATCTCTCTATCTTTATCGCTATTTTTTTAATTGTAAATATGTTACTTGAAAATAAACTTTTATCTCGGACATGTGATACTATTTGATTACATGATCCATAATATTGAAATCGAGTAAAGCAACTAGAAAAGTAAGTGGATTCGGTTTTACTGAGTTTGTACATGATGGGCAATATATAAATAACAGCTCTCCCACACGATCCATGGCTTAAGCAGTATCTTATTTACTTGTTTCAAAAACAATAAATGATATCAACACAATCAACATATGGGTTTAAATTTATGATCACTTCAATGTTTTATATGCTAAACAAAGTATCACATTTAAGAATTTTAGGCTTGATAAAACATAAAATTTGGCATTGAATAAAGATAATTGTTACAGAAAGGAAAATGAAAAGAGAAACACATGTTTAATAATGTTTTAACCTCTTCAGTGCGGACTTTCCTTTATTTGCATTTGTGAATCTCAAGTCAAGATTATAAATCAACTACATACATTTTTATTTGAAAATAAAAACGATTGGTTTAAGCTCAACGTTTTAATTCAGTTTCATTTTCCCGTAATCTGAGTTTCGCTTTCAACAGCATCACAATAATTGTCTACTTATTTGCTAAAAATAAATCTTAATAGCAGAAAATATATTAAAAAGAATATTTCTATTCATTGCTATAATGTCCTAATCCTTGGAACCGGTCATAATTCGCTGCAATTTGTGTATAAAATTGCCCAAAAAAATCTGATTACCAAAATATTTTAAAAAGAGATCTCTAATTTAGAATGTAGATAAACTCATGCATACACATTTAAGATAATTTCAATTAGAAAGAGTGATTACAAGACGAGAAAAGTTATTTTCTAGTAACTAAGCTTGAATGAGCGTACACCTTGAAGATAGTTTCTCCTCTGGTGTATGTGTCTTTGGTGCGTTCTAATGTAAATTTCAGAAATAATATTTTCTAAGAGAAAATTTCTCCGTTATATCATATCGTGTTTGTACGTATCGAACAGGTGCAAAAAGAAACTTCTCTTTTGTTGCCAGCGAGAAATTTCTTCTTTTCTTATGCAAACGATACTTTTCTCTTGCTCTGCATATTTGTTTCCGATTGCAACGAGACTATCCTAGAAGAGAAATTTTCTCTTTTGGGAGGGCCTTGCTTTTAACATATTATACTGAAGAGACGTTTGTTTTCTACTTGACATTTTTGAAAGATTCATCTTTCAAACGCGTGAATTTTAACCAAATTTCAAGAAGAGGAATTTTTTCTTGTAAAGTATAAACGGCAGAAAAGAAATATATCTAACGTTGCTATCGAGAAAGTTCTCCATTTCTTATCTAAACTAGACATTTCTCTTCTTCTGCATACTTCTCCGATTACAACGAGCCAATCACAGAAGAGAATTTTTCTCTTCTGGAATAGTTTCGCTTTTACAGACAATACTGTCAGAAGAGAAGTTTCTTTTCCACTTGACAGTTTTGAAATACCTATACTTTCAAACGCGTGCATTTGAACACTTTTTCTAGAAGAGAAAATTTCTCTTGTAAAATAGTATCTGCAGAAAAGAAACATCTCTTATGTTGATTGCGAGAAATGTCTTATTTTCTTGTGTTAACGAGATATTTCTCTTGTTCTGTACACTTATCCGATAACAACGAGACAATTTCAGAAGATAAATTTCCTCTACTGTGACAACCCTGCTTCTAATTATTATCTGAAGAGAAGTTTCTTTTCTACTCGACAGTTTTGAAAGATTCATCCATTCAAACGCGTGCATTTGAACCAAATTTCCAGAAGAGAAAAGTTCTCTTGTAAAATATTGCATTAAAACAGCATATATCTTAAAAATATGTCACTTTATTTGTATCATTCGAACTTTAAGTCCAATTTAGCTCATTTGTAGGGGTGAAACACACTTTTGGATTTTCTCTTTTCATTGTGGAGCGCATTCTTTGTTAACACAATTCTTTGGTCACAATTTTCATATCATAAAACGCTTCTCATTGTAAAAACATTTTTCACTTTCTTCAGCATAGAAGCGCCCAGTGATTGTATTATTGTATAATGTACATTATTTTCTTCGTACTGGTTGTTCTTTTGACAATATATGGGCGTGCTCGATCTTTTCGTTTCCATCGTTTGTTTCCAGTTCTCTGTGGCAGACAATTTCCCAGCTTTTAAAAGCTTGAACCAACCTAAATACTGTGTACGTAGAAATGGACTGGGGTCTATATATATCACACATTTCATCATATATATGCTTTGCATTTATACCAAGCTTAATGTAGCATTTTATATAGCCACGAATTTCAGTCTTTCCGTCCATGTCACAAGGTGACTTGTAAAATGGTCAGTTTATATGACTGCATATATGTCAAACTTGAATATATCGGTCACTTGAAAAGCAATTTGCACGAAACAAACGGGTATCGTTAGCTATTGAAAACAGGATTGAAGTGCAATGAAGCGTTTTAAAATAACCTTCGGATAAAACTTCGGAATCGCATTAGTGACGAAACAGTTTACAGGAGACCCTCGAACAACCATGTTCATCATATATTAATTTTTACTCTATGTAGATATTTTGCTTTGATTTTGAAAGATGAAGTTTATTATTAAATATATATAGAACAAATAAATACACGTAACATAAATTTCACATAGTTTTGTTCCATATATGTCATTATGAGACACCATTATACAGTTCCCTCATTTACGTTATTAAGCTACGGACTAATACTGAATAATAGCAAAATTGACTTTTTAAAATTAAATGTTGAAATTTTATTTTCGTCCATAAATATTATTTAGGACGTTCTGTACAACTGTAGATATCGTATTTTGAAATTCATAAAATAATTTGCTTTATATACATGTATATTTAGGTTGAAATCACTAAAAACTAAAGTTTATCGGTTTTGTCTGCTGCCAGTGCTATTGTCAATACTTTGTGATCATAACGATTTTAACTTCAATTTAAAAGCGTTGATCAATACATATTATGTTATGCTCTATTAGTTTAAACTTATTTATTTTACATCGATTGTGAAACAAGTTCTTACAAATCACGTTCGAAGTCTTCATATGTAGAACCAGTACTAAGCATATGTGGATAAAGTGTCGTGCTCAAGGACATCACACATAGCCGTGGCGGAGAATCGACCCCAAACCCTCCGATCATGGGCTAGGTGCTCTACAACTTGACCATGCGCTCCACATTATTTCAATGTATACTAAAATTGATAAAGAAAGCGATTAAGAAAAACAAATATTACGATGCGTATCCTTAGTGCAAATATTTATCTTGTCAATAGACATGCACTTATACAGACTGGTGATAACTTGTGATATGTAACGCGTGATGTTTACGTTACAGAACGTATGATATACGATAAGATAACCCATAAATATATTGATTTTGCACTCAAAATTTAACCCTGACAATTTGCCACTATAAACGAAAGATTTATCTTTTTAAAAACTTCGGGTTACGATGAAAACAGAAAGACAGCTGAAATCGATTTAAAAATCCCACAGATTGAGCATATTTTCCAAATAACGAATTCAGAGAATTGTAATTACGTTTACATCGTTAGACTAGAGGTTAGATGTCGATACCCCCTTGAATTTAAAGACTTGTTAACAAGAAAATGTATATTAATACAGAGGAAGGAAAATATCTTTATTCATGCCATCTGAAAACGTTATATATGTGACACATACGAAAGGTTGCACATTAATGAGTAATTGTGATCAATGTAAATTAGACATCTGAGAAGCAACTTTATATTTTACTGTCCTTCCTTTTTTTTCGTGAAACTGTTTTCCGTCAAGAAGACCTCAGAATGAATCTGAGTAGAACAACCGTCCTTCCGCAAGTAATTGGCGAACTGTCTTACATAAAGTTTTTTGAGCGAGAGGGACTCGAACCACCGAACATAGCGCTGATAGGTGAGTGTTCTTGAGACGGCCCCCTTAGACCACTGGTCAACGGAGGACCCATTTGCTAAACAAAGCTGTGTCAATAAAATATACAGTCTGTAATTGGTATTTTATTGACATTAAATATAAATGTATTTTATCTAATGTGAAACTTTGTATTTAATTTAACATCTAAATAGCGTTCGGTCAGTGTTTAAACTGATATCCATAAAAAAATATTTATGTTTGAAACTATGAAGATTGGTGTATGGGTATATGGCGATACTTTTCAACAATCGTGCATGTTCTGTTGACGTGTTGGTTGTGAATTTCAAGTGCACAGACTTAAGTTTTGATAAAGTTTAGACAACTTTTAGCGATTATTTCTTGATATATCAGTATATTGCGGTCAAAACCCGGTGATATAGGTTGCTGAGTGATATGGCATATTGCGGTTGTCGTGTTTTGAATGTATCATCACCGTATGTGCAAGCACGATGTCCCGCGCGATAAACACTGATACATGTTATCAAAAGAATTAGAGTTAACACAAGTACAGAATACGATATTTTAGTACAATGTGATCTTGTATTATGAACAAAGTTACAGTATGAAAAATATGTGCTGTAAAATTAATCTTTCAGACGATCAGTATTTCGATCAATCATCAAACTAAACTGAATGTTCTTGTTTTAAAACAAGTCCTGATTTGTATTATATTTAAAAATGTTATATCAATTGAAACAAAATGACCATTATTTGAAATAACTCTTACTACATGGCTTGCAATTAGTCATGTGTCCATACAATGAATGGCAATTACGCATTATATCTAAAAAATAACAAACTTATCTCAATAAAATTACTAAAAAGTATATTGTTACCATCGATGATAAAAAACAGTCAAACTAATATCACAACACTCACTATTACCACCACGCCCACCATTAGCTATAATATCACGACAATCACTAATACAACCACGTCTAACATTACCTATGATATCACGGCAACCACTATTAACACCACGCCAACCAGTACCTAAAATATCACGACAACCACTATTACCACCACGCCCACCATTACCTATAATATCACGACAACCACTGTTACTACCACACCAACCATAGCATTTAATATAATATCACGACAATCACTATAAGCACACCAACCATTACATGCGACATCACGACACTCACTATTACCACCACGGCCACCATTACATATAATATCACAACACCACTGAAGTACTACGTCCACCCCCACCATTACATATAATATCATGACATTCACTATTACCACCACGGCCACCATAACTGATACTACTATTACTGCTTTACTACTACTACTACTACTACTACTACTACATGTACTACTACTACTACTACTGCTATTACTACTGCTGATGCCATTACTACTGCTGCTACTACTACTACCATAACTCTACTATTGCTACTAACAATAATAACAATATTGCTCTACTACTGCTATATCCACTACTATTTTTTTCTATTTATACTAATTCTACTATCAATAATAATAATACCTACTACTTATATTAACTACTCCTACTACTAACTTTTACTTCTACTACTACTGTTTTTACCACTAATACTACTGCTACTACCACCACTACTACTAAGACGACGTACGTACGCAATATTATCACTTCCACTTGTACTAGTTCTACTACTACTACTACTACTACTACTACTACTACTACTATGGCTACTACAACTACTACTATTACAACTACTACTTCAACTTCTACTTCTACTTCTTCTTCTACAACTACCGGCTATTACTACAACTACGTACTACTACTACTACTACTACTACTACTGCTGCTGCTGCTGCCACTACTACTACTTCTGCTGCTGCTGCTGCTGCTGCTGCTACTTCAAGTGGTAGTAGTAGCTGCAGCAGTAGAACTATTCTACTACTATCACCACAAACACCATTTCTACAGCAAATGCCATATCCGCCTTTACTTCAATGAAAATCTATAATGTACATTTTGATGCATCACGCAAATACCTTCAAGTAAGTGCATCTTGAATGTGATATTATATAATGTAGATATTGTTATACGTCATGCATCAGTTGTATTTTATTATATAAAGTTATTGTAGACCTAAAAAAACTCGAATGGGATTGAATCTTGTCGCTAAAGCATATTGCGATTACGTGCTTTTCAATCACCATATTAAAAGGAACATTATAAACTTTTTGTTTTAAACTTTTAATTAATTCCAGTTAATTCAAATATTAAGTGTGTTTCTTCCTTTCTTATAAAAAAATACTTATATTTCTTAAGGTTGGTAGACAAGGAGACATGCATATCGTACAAAGTGTATGCTACTGTTGAGCTACTGGCACCCTGCTTAGCTTTCATAATTCGCCAACAATACAGTCACACAGTATGGTATTGAGCAATATCTGCAACTATGTGCTTATTGTACCCCAATTTGTATAATTCATCCCAGGTTTTATGACCTCGGGGTTTATGGCAGGATGCTTGTTATATTACATAATATCATAGCTAATTATTTAGTCAAACATTTTCAGCTATTTTGGCGTATGTCAGTTGTAATTATGTATCGTCCGTCCCATAGTTTGTTACGTCCGTCTGCTATTTTTGAAGTGACATTAAACATTCTGCGTTCAAAGTTTTATTTCTTAAATTAAATGTGTATAAGAAATAATAACTAATATATAACTTTGTGCATATACCGTGTATATATGTATTTAATTACACAATTTATGTAACTTTGATAATAACTTCACAAGATATGTTAAAAATACTGTCAATTTTTTCATCAATTCATATGTTAGTCTCACTTTGCTAACATAAAAAACTTTATGACGTCACGCACGGTAATGGTACATGCGTAATAAAACTAATACCCAAAATATATAAAACTGTTCCCGAATACTTGATCTTTTTTGGAAATTACACTTACTCTATATCAAAATAAAGATCGTGGAACGATATTTGCAGTTGACGGATATAAACTATGGTATTGATATGATCTATATATTTTAATTTAATAATAAATAGCATAAATTAACGTCATTTTCCCGGTGTCCCGGCGTAACATTTACCACGGGCCTAAAATGTTATGTGTAAAAACGGCGCGAAAGGACAAATATCAGGTCTATTCACCGGAAAAAGTGACATAATTTCCGGTTACAGACATGTGTGTTTTATTACAACAAACTTAACGGCCATTACGGAACACGCGGTTCATTACGTATATGCTAAATGTTCCGAAAAACAAACGACTCGTCAATAAAGTCATACAGACCAGTGAAGATGAAAAATAATGGTTAGTTTCGCATTTAGAATATGTATGTATATGTTCATTGTTTTATTATATGGTACTATATGATTTTTTTCATATTGCGATTATGAGATATTACATTTTAAGGTGCTGTCCGCCAACGTTATTTGAAAGAAATAATTGAAACGTATTTAATTAATTTAATTATTTTAGAAAAAATCGCGGACACTTACATTTTGAAATCATATCATTTTAAAGTAAATTTCCAGTGGAACATGCTTATGTTGAATGAAAAATATTCACTTTGCTCTGAATGGTACAGATTTCGTATTTATAGTGTCCTCTATGATTTACTGCCCCTTAACATTTTAGCCAAAAAATAACGTCTGCCCTCACATTTTGACCATATTTACCATATTTCTAACACAGAACATTGACTTTTGAAAATTATATTAACGAGTAAATTTAATTTCTGTTAGTGTCCCAAAATATTGAAAACAATGGAAAACTATTTATACTTCGTATCAAGCATTTCCGATGTCCTCTACCAAATATTAACAACGTCATAGCATATTTTTATATTGTTATGAATAAGTAAAGGAACAAAGGTTTTAATATATATATATATTCAATTACGAAGTATGAGTATCATTCAAATGCCTGTTAAAGATTGACGATCAAGCTAACCGTAAATGGCCACATATCAACCTTAAAGTAATTAACACATTACGCCACAAAAATGTTCAAGCCATTCAAGCCACTTAAAAATTTAAAAAATAATCATAGCTTTTTGCGAAAAACTACATTTAGTAATTTTAATATGTTATAGATACAATGGTTAAAATTATAAATAAATTAATATATTTTTGCTTTAATTATTTATTTATCTTTTAAAATTTGCCCATTTAATGTGTCCTTTTTATTTTCTCCCCAAATCATATTATGGAAATCCCCGTATTTTAATCTGGCAGAGAAGTGCGCTGATGCTTGTCAGTTTGGGAGCCTCCAATATAAATAAGCCACACATTTTAAACTCAATTGGAGCTATACTTTCCGAAAGAGGGGAGATTATTTATAAATCAAAACATTTAATCACGATATGTTTCGATAAAGTGACATTCTGAGTTCACACGCATATATTATATATGGAATATGAGCATTAACACATTGACTTAACAATAAATGTATTTATGTTTATCGAAATGTCGATAAAATAGTAAGAGAATAATTAATATCTTATACAAGTATCCATGTCAAATTCAGTAGAAATCTAGAATTATTATTATATAGATACTGAGACTAATTAAAACAAATAAAAATGAAATTGTACGTTTTTTTGTTTGCTTAACCAATCTTATAGGTAACTGGCAAGTACATGAAAACTAGCACAATACACATGACTGTTAATGAGGATTAGTCCACACCCGATGGGATTAACCCGAAACATATAAACAAACAATTAAGTCACTGCATTAATGACACGTATTATGTTCAAAACACAATCAACTACTCTTGCGTTATTACACTTCATTGTAAATTAATAAACATTTTATTTAATCTAATCAGTCGACATGTCTATATAACTATTTAATGTATTATTACTAATTACAAATCATTACGACGCCGTATATTATATCGTTACACATTTTGTTAAAGTGTTTGTATAATTTAAGAACTTGTAGAATTTAATATTTGTTTTTATTAAAACCTCAATTACCCACCCGTCACGCGAGAACATTCCAGTTAGATTCATTTTACATAAATGGAAATAATAAATACCAATACATATAAACATATGGGACTAAGTCACTGATGACCGTACTGTTTCAGCTATTATTAAAATGTTTAAATGTCTCTGGTACAAACAAACACATCTTTACATTTGCGTATATCTGTTTCCAATTAATGTGTATACGATTAAATGTATATATTTTAATAATGTATCATTTCAAGACTTCCATTGTCTGTTCAGTATTTTACACAATCTTTTACGTACATCTTAATGCAATAATAAGCGTTTAGTCTTCAGTTTTATTTAATATGTGATGTATTGTAAATAATAAGGAAGCTGACATTTCTTCGTTCGACTTCGAGATTGTACTTCAAGAGTTATAGATGCTACGTTTGATGACGAAATATCAAGATCCTATAATCAATGTAATATTTTGTAGTATTTACCTTTGTGATAAAAACGTATGTGATAATATTATTATTGTATTATTTGTGAAAATAGTCTCTTGTAATTCTAATATTTGAATGGCCATGCACATTTGTGTATATGTATATTTTATTGTTTTTATGTGTATGTATTTGGATAAGACTATAATAAAAGAATTAATCTAAATCTTAAAAAGTCTACTTTATATGATAAACAGTGACTATTAAGTCACTGGTGCAAGCGAATAAAAGTATATAATCTATTTTAACAACGTATCATTTCAAGACACTATTGTTTAAATATTACAGTCAGTAGAAGATGAAAAAAAAGCATCTTTTCTGAGGTTCCTGGTAATGAAATAAATTTAGTGTCCTCCCTGATCTTCAATTTATTCACACATAAATTATGTAAATGACTTAAAACATGTGCGAAGCACATATCTATAATTCGAACTACCATCATGACATTACATTTTTTAAAGCCCGTTTATTGTTCCAGATAAGAGATAAATATTTTGAACGATAAACTTACCGACAGAAAGATTATGTGAACAACATCGTTGTTCTTTAGACACTGGAAATGCATTAGCTGCATGTAAAATCCGCGACATTTCTGTAATCCACTACGCGTGTATTATCTTCTGGTCAACGGGACACAGATAATGCTAATCGGTGTGGATCAGTCCAATAAATTAAAGGTATCGTGCGTATTCACTTCTAGTTTCATCATTTTAAATATAAAGTAAAATTTATTGAATAATTTAATATTTTTTATAATAAATGCATCAGCGATAACACTATATGCTGTTATTTTTATTGGTAAGACAAAAATTTGATTAGAAAATGAATTGTCTACTTGACTCCCCTTGTAAGATGAATGGACTCGTCTATTGAATGGCGATACCAGTGTCTTAATTACACGTCTCTGGCGACAGACTAATTGTGGCCATGTGTTTCTGCCGCAGAAGATCGATTGTTTAAGGCGTTTCTACAAATTGTAAGTAAATGTTTGTTTTCAATTTTTAATTTATGTTTCATAACTTTAACCAGTGCATTAATTACATGTTTATATGTTTCTTCTAAACCCTGTTTTAATATATTACCAAGACGTGCATCTCAAACTATGTAAGTAATGCATTTTATGCATTTTATGCATTTTATGTTTTATAACTCCTACGTGAATGCTGCATTTTTTTCTGAACTGAATAGAGGGGATATTTGTTACTTAAAGATATATTTTATATTGCTCAATGGTGTTATTTGTTTTCTTCTCGGAGTTTTTGGGATTTGGTTATTAACATATCAATTCGCAGTACTACACATGTTATGAGAATCGATATTTAATTATATTTTGCATTGTGTCATAGTCTCGTGTAATTTATATGTTTGAATGACTATGTACATGTACTGTGTGATAGTGATGTTATTATTATTGCGTTGTATATAGATGAGACTGAGGTAAAGATATAACTATGTCGAATTGTCGATTTCAAACCTTGTATATCAATATGACCACCATTTGCTAATGCATATAATACTAATGAAAATAATTTTTAATTAGGGCACTACTTAAATAGCTACTCTGTTTGCTGTTGCTGTTAGTAATTAGGATGATATTTAAACAGGTTCCGTGTTAGCTGTTGCTGTTATTAATTAAGATGATAATTAAACAGCTACTATGTTTGATGTTGCTGTTATTAATAAAAATGATATTTGAACAGCTACTCTGTTGCTGCTGCCGTTATTAATTATACAGATATGTGACCAGCTACAGTTTTTGCTGTTGCATCTGCTGCTGTTAATTATGCTGACATTTGAGGAGCTACTCTCAGAGTATGTTGCTGCTGCTGTTATTAATTATGATGATATTTGTAGAGGTACTCTGTTTGCTGTTGCTGCTGCTGTTATAAATTGTGCTGATAATTGAAGAGGTACTCTGTTTGCTGTTGCTGCTGCTGTTATTAATTATGATGATATTTGAAGAGGTACTCTGTTTGCTGTTGCTGCTGCTGTTATTAATTATGATGATATTTGAACAGGTACTGTGTTTGCTGTTGTTGCTGCCGTTGTTAAATATGATGATATTTGAATAGCTGCTCTGTTTGCTGTTGTTGCTGCTTTTATTAATTATGATGGTATTTGAGCAACTACTCTGTTTGCTGCTGCTGTTATTAATTATGATGATATTTGAACAGCTACTCTGCGCGCTGTTGCGGCTGCTGTTATTAATTGTGCTGATATTTGAACGGCTACTCTGTTTGCTGTTGCTGCTGCTGTTATTAATTATGATGATATTTGAGCAACTACTCTGTTGGATGTTGCTGCTGCTATTATTGATTATGATGCTATTTGAACATGTACTGTGTTTGCTGCTGCTGTTATTAATTATGATGATATCTGATATTTGAACAGCTAGTCTGTTTGCTGCTGTTGCTGCTGCTGTTATTAATTCTGATGATATTTGAACATCTACTCTTTAAAACGCGGACCATATAAATAATAGATACATTAATAATTTTGTTTCGTATTTTAACATTTCAGGACATATAAATGTATACGCATAGATGAAATAAAATAGCTGTATAACTGCCATACACACCTACACAAGAGGACATTACGATGTTATACACATATTGCAGCAAAGTGCGTAGATGATCTTTTGGATGGTACAGAGTGAATACATATTATTTGGGTTTGGAACCAAGCACTTGAACTCAACAGTGGTTATTCATGTTTACTGTACAGTAAATATTGACAATTAAAACTCGTCTTTGCTTCGAGAAACATGGTATTATCAAAACGGTACATGGAGTGACAGAATGTAAAATATCAGACATAGTCCAGTTTCAAAATATAAAACTATTCTACATTATATATAAGTACTTTCTACTTGTTTCTTAGAAGATTCCTATTATTTTCTCTGAAAAAGGGACATTGTACTAGAATAAAAGTTCACTCTGGTAAATTAAGGGACCAGTCCCTTCTTTTTCGAAATAATGTTGTAATTGCTGTGATATAATTTTCCATACAGTTTTTACATATTTAGTGAAAGAGGAAACTGCTTGTGTTAGTATTACATTAAAACTATGAACACTGCTAAGCTACATTTGTATTTTGGAAAAAAAATAGAAGGAACTGGTTCCCTCAATTAAAATCAATGGTTATTACCCATGTATGAAAAGTAGGTATATGGCAGTTGGTAATAGAGTATTCAAATACCCATCTTCCGATCAGTTGTTAATTGTGTAATCAGATTTGACAATTCTACCAGAATTACAGTAAAAGCGAACCAGACCACTGTTTCTGCAAACAATTATGATGGTAATGATTTGATACACTTTTTTCAAGACAGGAAAGAGTGGACCTGTCTTCTCTTTTATACTTTGATGACATAATTCAGCCGATGTTTCTTTAAAAAGAGACATGTTACCAGATTCCAGATTACTTTCTGAGTCCCATCTTTTGAAAAAAAATGATTTAAATGCTTTGTTACAGTAGGTTTTTTGAAAACCTACTGTAACAAACCATTTAAATCATTTTTTAACATGATGTTAATATACTTTTGTTGTTACTTTTGAGCGAAATAGGGCATCAGTTCCCTCATTTTAAAAATAGCTTATGTTTCTGACCAGTCCCCTCATTAAGAAATTTCTTTCCAAATTTGGAGAGGGGACTGGTCCCCTCATTTAGGAATTTCTTTCCGATTCTTTAAAATTAGCAGTTCAGGTGATTTCTTTAAAATTGACATTTCACAAGATTTTGAAGAAGGTACCCGTCCGCTCATTATGTACTTTTGTTTTGACCTTTGAGTGAATGAGAGGATTAGTCCCCTCGTTTAGAAATGTCTTTCTAATTTTGAGAATTTTCAAGGTTTGAACTAGAGGCAAATGTTTTAGAAATGATCAGTCCCCTGTTTAAATATTGATGTAACTTACAGTTGAGGTGATTCTTTAAAACTGAATTTTCACAATATTTGAAGAGGGGATAGTCCCCTAATTTTAAAAATGGTGTTATTCCTTTAATGATATTTCCAGAAGTTTATATATTGAGTCTAATATTCAGCAAATGAAAGAGGTGATTGATCCCCTCCTTTAAAATAGGATGTACATGTATGATGCTTTCTTTAAATTGGACAGTTTATCATGTGATAGAGGATCAGTCACCTGTTGGTACTATTGCACAACAATTAAAAATATTGACTGCTCTTGATTACGACATGTATGTATTACTTGAAAGAGGGGACCAGTCCCCTAGTTTTGAAATAAAATAACTGGAAACTATAATGTATATTGTTATCTTTTTTACATTTGTATAGCCATAAATTGGATATATTTGAAGTAAAGAGGGGATCAGTCCCCTGTTTTTTACTTCAAATATACAAAAACAGGGGTGTTAAAAGCATGATTTTAACCCCCTTTCTATTTGATTTCATGCTAAATTGAAATATGACACCCCTAAAACGTAAATTATGACCCCCTCCAAACGTGGATATTACGCCTAAAAAGAGGAATCTGTTTTTAAATCCTCCATAAAAATGTATCCCGTTATATAATAACGATTATGAAGTGAAGTGTTACATAGAATACCGAGGACTGAATATTTATATCTGATAACGATGATTGTGGTGTTACATCTAACACCGATTATTGTAGTGTCATATATACTACCGATGATTTTAGTGTTATATTTGATACCGACGGATGAAATGTTGCAACTAACACAGGTAATTGTAATGATATATATAATACCGATAACTGTAATGATACATATAATACCGATGATTGTAGTATTACATATAATACCGAGTATTGTATTGTAATGTATAATAACGATGTGTGTAATATTATATATAATATCGATGAGTCTACGTAGCATTATATTAAACAACGATGATTTAGTGTTATATCTAATAACGATGATTGTGGTGTTATATATAATACCGATGTTTTTGTGTTATATCTTATACCGGTGATTGTAGTGTACTGTTTACTTAATAAAAAATTAATATTATAGATCTGATCAGAATGGTTGTAGTGTTATATACAATACCGATCATTGTAAGGTTATAGATAGATATTTTATTAATTAAAGTGCAATCTATATATGTATACAACAATACAAAATAATTCAATAGAATACAATAGCCAGCCTACAAAGGCTTACGAAGCACTATCACTTTTAACAAATAAGTTGATATATATGTTCAAATTAATCCAGGTATTTTATGAAAGTCAAATTATAGTCAATGGGCATTGGTGTAGTCTATGCATAAGAGTATTTTGTTTGTTGTTTGTTGTGTGTGTTTTTTTTCATATTAAATAATAGAGCATAATTATTGAAATTTAAGCATTGAATTCGTAAGTAAATAATTCTGCCCTCAGGCAGGTGCATGAATGTATAGCAAGCATTCCAGAAATCATAAATATATATTAACGATGCTTTTTGTGTTATACCTAATACGGATAATTGTTGTGTTATGTTTAATACCGATTAATGTAGTGTTGTATCTTATTCCGTTGAGTGTGGTGTTATATCTAATACCGATGGTTGTAGTGTTTTATTTGATACCGATGATTGTGGTGGTATATTCATATCGATGATTGTAGTGTAATATTTCATACCGATATGTTTAGTGTTATACCTAGTATTCTATCGATAATTTTAGTGTTATACATAAACCCGATGATTGTGATGTTATGTAACTTATACCTATGATTTAGGTGTTATATCTTATTCCAATGATTGAGGTTTTATATCAAATACCGATTTTGGTAGTGTTTTATCTAATACTGATGCTCGGATCGTTATACCTAATCCCAATGATAGTGTTGTTATACCTAATACCGATTATTGTAATGTTATATTCAATACCAATTATTGAAGTGTTCGATATAATACAGATTAGTGTAATGTTATATTTCATTCCGATGGGTTTAGTGTTATATTGAATACCGATAATTGAGGAATTATATTTATTACCGATAATTTTAGTGTTATATCTAATACTAATGATTTTAGTGTTTTATCTAATAATGATGATTTTAGTATTATGTTTATCATCGATAATTGTAATAGTATAGATCTAATAAGAATGACTGTGGTGGTATTTATAATAACGGTGTTTGCGATGTTATATCTAAGACCATTGATTGTAGTGTTATATCTAATACCGATGAGTGTAGTGTCATATCTTATTCCGATTATTATGGTGTTGTATCTAATACCGATGACTGCAGTGTTTTATTTGATACCCATAATTGTGATGTTATATCAAATATCGATGATTGTAGTGCAATATTTAATACCGATAATTGTAGTGTTAGACATAATCCCGATGATTGTGATGATATGTATCTTATACCAATGATTGTGGTGTTATATCTTATCCTGATGAATGTTGTGTTATATCTTATTACGATGATTTCGGTGTTATATCGTTTACCGATGATTGTAGTATTATATATATAATACCGATGATTGTCGTGTCATAATGAATTCCGATGGTTGTAGTGTTATACCTAATACCGATGAGTGCAGTGTTATATGTAATACCGATGAGTGTAGTGTTAAATATAATACCGATAAGTGTAGTGTTTGATTGAATACCAATGATTGTAGTGTTATTTTTAATACCGATGTGTGTGTTGTGACGAATTACAGTTTCCGATAAACATTATTACAAACAGGATTCTGGTCTCCTCCATGGCCGAGTGGTCTAAGGCGTCGTCTCAAAATCACTAACCGCTCACCGCTAAGGTTGTAGGTCCGAGTACCGCTCGCTCCAAAACCATTATGTGAGAGTATTTGCTAGTTACTTGCGGAAGGAGGTCGGTTCTACTCAGATTAATTATGAAGTATTCCTAAACAACTAAAACTAGATATGCTTTATATAACATATATAACCTGAAATGTGTTAAAATGACATTGAACCTATTTTGCACAGTCATTAAGTGATTCGTAGTTTAATATATAAATATATATAAACACGATAATATAGTTATGTATATGAATTTATATCTACTTTGTACAGTCATGGAACGATTCTTAACTTAATATAAATGTACATAAATAATTTTATTTATTCGGAATATATTATACTTTACAGGAAAAAGAAAACAACAACATTGGTGTCATAAACAGACATTCTGAAACTTCGTTAATATCACTCTTCACCGAACGCGTTCGTGCTGTTTGTACAAAACAACGCGCAATACCTGGAGAGAACCGCACGACTACACGTGCTATTCAACGGCCACCATGGCTGAAGATACCATACGTTGCTCTAACTATAGTTTTGCCGATGTTCTGTTCCTTCCTACAATATAAATTAACTTAAAGATGGTGGTTTTAAGCCTTCTTAGTGTCGTCATGGCAATGACGTTACTTTGCAACGTTATTGTGATGATTAAACTCACCCAAAAGTCGAAACATAAACTGTTCTCGAAATATTTCTTATTTTCACTGGCATGTTCCGATATTTCAGTCGGGGTAGTTATCATGCCAATCAGTATTGCTTCTATCTTTTATGACACGCGCTGGTTGCTAGGCAAAATATCGTGTGACATATTAAACAATTTAGACGTCATGATGTCGTCATCGTCGATTTTACATTTGCTTATCCAGACATTCGAACGATTTATCGCGATATGCTATCCATTTTCATACAGAAGATTATGCAATCGAAAAACAATGCTACTATCGTCAGTAACATGTTGGACAACTATGCTGGCGATGTCATTTGGCGTGATTTTGCCAGGCTTCAGTTCGTCTGGTATAGAACACGTTGAAAGATGCTTTTCAGACCTGGAGAAGTTTTTTGTTTTTATTGTGAATAAATTGTTAGCAGTCATTTCATCCTGTTTAACATTCATCATTCCGGGAATTTGTATCGTGTTGTTTAACATCCGGCAATTGCAAACCGTTCGGCAACGGATATTGATACCACGTGACCAGCGAAATGGAAGAGAAGCGCGTAGCTTACAAGTCGCGAGAACAATTGCAACACTCACTGGATGTTTCTTTTTCTGCTGGACACCTTTTTGTTTCTGCAATATATTTGACGTTTTCATTGGCTATTCAATTCCCGACCACATTTCATTCACAGTCACGTGGTTAGGTTACGTGAATTCAGCAGCGAATCCGATACTTTATGTATTATTAGAAGGTAAAACCTGTATTGGCAGAAGCTGATACATTAATCTATGTTTGTCCGAGTTGGGAGAAAATCTCATCTCAATAAATTGGCAAAATACATTAAGCTTTGGTGTGTAGAAAGAAATATCGTTATTAGCTGTGTCCATATACCGGACAGATCACAGATCACGGATATTAAATAGTGACATGGAATGGTCTCTTGTAAAAAGTGTATTCGAAACTTTAAACTGTAAATATATTGTCCATTTGAAATAGTTATTTTTCTACTTTCGACTTACTATAAATGTGAACGCTTTGTTTCATTCACACCTGATCGTAAGGCAATGGCCATTAATGCATTTTCTCTGACCTGGAGTGATTATCACTCGTACATTTTGTTAGTAGTGGAGGTATTTCGTGAAAAAAAATATTGTGTTATTTTTCAGAAAAGCACCAAACTTAGCACAAACATAAAACAATGTTAACTGATTATTTAGACACCCAGACGTACTTTCAAAATTGCGGAAACTCAAAGATGGCCGCCAAAATTGACAAACTCCATATCTATCTTTATATTTAAAATAGATAATGATTTTTGTTATCAAAATGATATCAAAATAAATTAATATTTGTTGATGTTAATGCTTTTATTGTTAAAGAATATTTTAAAATATAAAAAATATGTTAAGATATAAAAATATGCAAAAATATAGGTTTAAAATCTTTAAAGATAACAATTATGTCTATAATTTAAACATAGGGCCTGTACTACAGGAAGTGATTCAAGATTCAGCGGAAGTAGTATTAATAGCGTCAGTATTCCCGACACAACCTTGGTTTCCTCGGCTTGTAAGTCTGATGAGTACCCAGTCTTTCATACTACCACAAGGCTTCTGTTTTACCAACATTTTACTTAGATACTTAAAAACTTAACTACATTTTGACTAGTTATTTATCTTATTTATAATCAATATCAATAAACAATATGCAGTTTTACTTGAACGAGTCTAAAATTATGATCACCTGACTGCTTTTCTTAAATTAAATACCACCAGCTCATCAAATACTCATTCAGAAGACAAATCCAAACCAACATCCATTGACGAAATGATATAGGATTTTTTTCCGGGTCTCCGGTAATCTCTTATCAATGTCGGGCTATCATAGTCATCTACCAATGTCATCTTGCCGTCATGGAAACAGTACGAAGAAACAATATGGAACATATTTAAAAAGTGATGTCAATTTTGTAGTCGGAAAAAGATTGATCAGTTTAGCCCATCTCTAGTTAATGTTGTTCAGTTTTTTAAACAGTTCTTCATGCAGCAGATTTAGGTCATAGTGCAATTAATACTGCATTATCTAGTTTTGTCTTATAAGTTAATACATCAAATCAACAACTAGGAAATCATGTGCGTAATAAAAGGTTTTAAAGAGTATATTTGAGATAAAAATCTACATTAACTAAATATAATTGTGAAAATGTCTTAAAATATTGACTGGTTTGTTTTAATTCAAACTGGATGAACTTGTATCTAAATTTAAAAGTCATGTTATTTTGTACATGGTGACTGTATATACAATATATTTAAAGATTTGAAAGACTAGACATGCTACACATGGATAAGAATTATATAATTAACTTAAATTGGTTCTATGTTTTCGTTCGAGATATTGTAATTAGTATTAAGAAGTTAAAATTAATATACTTGATAAACAGTTTATTGTGTAATGATCCAAAGGAGTTTGGAAGACCTAATTATCCAAGTCAGACAATGTAAAGTGAAGTTCAATTACAATTCTGGTGCAACTGGACTTCAGAGTTATGTGCTCATCCGCTTTACTCCAACCCGGTTTGGTATTTGTTTTCTAAGTCTGCATTGTTATGCTTATTACTCTGATATTTGAGGATGTGGTCACGTGACTTGTGGTGCAGTAGTCTGACATGACGTTCAAAATTTCAAAATCAGTAGGATAAAAATGTTCATTTGTCATTAATCTCTATATACCAGCGATGATCATGTGTGACAACAACAACCTCCTTGGAACGGCCATAAACCAACGTCCCTAGATTGGCCATATGTTTTGTCTCTCAACAATTACTTCCCTAGAATGGCCACCATTATTGTTTTTACTACTACCTTTCAAGAACGGCAATAATTTTTTGTCTCTTAACATCTTCCTTCCTACAACTACCATGATTTCTGTATCTCAACAAATGCCTCTCTTTAACGGCCATATTTAATGTTTCTCGATGAATACCTCCCTACAACGGTCATACTTTCTGTATCTCAACAAATACACCCCTACAACGGCCATGATTTCTGTATATCAACAAATCCCTCACTACAACGGCCATGATTTTGGTATCTCAACAAACACCTCCCTGCAACGGCTATTATTTCTGTATCTCAGCAAATACCTTCTCTCGGATAGCTATAATGTTTTTGCATCTTAACAACCTCCCTAGAACGGTCACAGTGTTTGTCTCGAAATAAATACCTCCCTAATGAAACGTGTTTTTTTTTTCAGAAAGACACTTTGTAGATAAACATTTACACGTGTACAAAATTTAATTTAAGTTTACAAGTTATATAATATGAATCAACCAATATCAAATGATCAAACCTAAATATCATGGTGTAATCTACGGATAGCAAGCCACAGTACCACATCCCTGACTGAACGGGTTTTGACAATTGATAACAGACACGATGGCCAGCAGAAATGTGACCATATAGTGTATAATTGATAACAGACACGATGACAGGTAGTAGAAAGGTACCAGCAGATATGCGACCATATAGTGTATAATTGATAACAAACACGATGACAGGTAGTAGCGGATACGTACCAGCAGATATGTGACCATATAGTGTATAATTGATAACAGCCAGAATGACAGGTAGAAGCGGGTACCAGCAGATATGTGACCATATAGTGTATAATTGATAATAGCCAGGATGACAGGTAGTAGCGGATACCAGCAGATATGTGACCATATAGTGTATAATTGATAACAGCCATGATGACAGGTAGTAGCGGGTACCAGTATACATGTGACCATATAGTGTATAATTGATAACAGCCAGGATGTCAGGTAGTAGCAGGGTACCAGCAGATATGCGACCATATAGTGTATAATGTATAACAGCCAGGATGACAGGTAGTAGCTGGTACCAGCAGATATGCGACCATATAGTGTATAATTGATAACAGCCAGGATGACAGGTTGTAGCGGGTACCAGCAGATATGTGACCATATAGTGTATAATTGATAACAGCCAGGATGACAGGTAGTAGCGGGTACCAGCAGATATGTGACAATATAGTGTTTAAATGATAACAGACACGATGACAGGTAGAAACGGGTACCACAGATATGCGACCATATAGTGTATAACTGATAACAGCCAGGATGACAGGTTGTAGCGGGTACCAGTAGATATGCGACCATATAGTGTATAATGTATAACAGCCAGGATGACAGGTAGTAGCGGGTACCAGCAGATATGCAACCATATAGTGTGTAATTGATAACAGACACGATGACAGGTAGTAGCGGGGTACCAGTAGATATGCGACCATATAGTGTATAATTGATAACAGCCAGGATGACAGGTAGTAGCGGGCTACTAACAGATATGTGACCATATAGTGTATAATTGTCCTGATGCGGAATCTCAGTCCAACAAGTTGATGATCCAATCAGCAGTCGATATTGGATGCTACTCTGCAGTTTTCCTTAGTCAACCTACATTGCATTGAATTTACTTGGACATCAGGCGGCCAGTGGACAGAGCGATAGTTGTTCTCGCGTCTGGTTCATTTTGCTGCATCGCATCCTTCTTTCCAAAGGGAAATAACCCAACTCATGAATTGTGTTTTCTACGTGTCTTGTTAATTCCCTTATTTCTTTGCAAAATTAATATTCCTATCAAAAATATAAAGTCATGTCGGCTAATACCACCTAATTCTTCGACGTCTGTGATAAATAACGATATAGCAACTGAAGTTATGCGTTATATAGGTAACTGGGCCACATATGGCTATCATATGAGAATTAAATGAAACATTTTTGAAAAAGAAATATCTATAACTAAATTTGCTTCATAAATATGTTATCACATTACATCCGGTGCAGGAGTGTAATAAACCAATGACATATTTTTTTTTATATTAACCTAGTGTAATATTACTAACGATTCACTACACCGATGTATTCATACGCGATGTAAAGAGATCAAAACAAACATTGTTGACCTAATTATCCAAGTCGGTAATTCAGTGAAAATTGATGGGACATACATGGGCGTTGTGACTGAAATAGCACCGATTCGCTACCTTTGGTCAAACTATGTGATACGGACATAGATATGGAGTTTGAATAGGAGAGACTGACAATTAACTGTACCGGAGCTGGTGACAATCAGAAAAATGTTCGTCTCGTCCGACCTTTGGGCAAACACAGCAGATTCTTTCAAATATCCTATGCGTGTATACAATGTATATAGTTAGAAGAAACCAATGAATTATTCAAAGTCGACACACCCATTCTATATATCGCTTCTACAATTAAGCACTTACATTGTTCTCTGGATAAATGGTTCTTGAGTAAGTGAAGAATGCCGTCGGGGTGAATTAGCTTCATCATCTAGGATGACTTGCATCACAACAGACAAGTAACTGACAATCCTCAGTGCCAGAAAATATTATATATCACAACAATGCTCTTGTAAAATCATCCGATAACTAATGTGAATAATTAGATCTACTGTCACACCAACGGAAATCTAACATTTTACACTCAAACGACACAAATATGCCAATTCCACTTGCTCCAAATGTTCAGCAGCACACATATGTACTATTCACAGGTCAACTCTAACTCAATGAACACGTCATTGCCAGGTCATGTCAACGTGACCGGAGTAATCCTAAGTATTTACGGTACTCAAATTCACGGGGGTATATTCAAAGAACTTGTAAACTAAGTTAAGAGCAGCTCGCCGCCACAACAACAAATTTGAAAGAAAATTCGACTTAATGTTGACAGAGACACCAGCTTACGTTCATCATCACACGTGTTTTAAAACTTTGAAGGCGTCAGCATATGAGCTACAACGTAGGTACTGCATGACGCCAGTATGGTGTTACATTGTAATCGCGTGTTTAATATCTGTTTTTGAGTTAAGTTATGTTCAGATATCGGTAAGCTTATTGCTAAAATATAGTGTTTTGTTGATGGTTATTGGTTTAAAGAAAACAAGTACAAAACTCTGAGAGAGAAAAATAATAAAATAAAATTAATTTAAGGACTACTTTGTATTGCATATGTTTTAATGACAGGTAACCAATTACACATACTTTATGATGTGTACTAGGTAGCCAGGCCGTCGCTTTGAAGTCTTTTTCTCCCTCAAATTTAAGTTATGTGATAAATATCCTCATATATTCGTACCTTTTGTATATTGAATTTATGAAACGTGTTAGGTTAATTGATATGATTCAAGGCACACGCTGAGAACCATATCGTTTCACCTAACGGGTTTCATGAATTCAATATGAAAAAGGTACTCATGTGGGAGACGCTATTCCATCTGAAGACAAGACTTATGACATTTATCACATAATTCAAGGTGCAGAAGTTTAATAAACCCATGACATATGTTAGATATAAACCTAGTGTGATATCACTTCCGATTCATTGTTCTGTTATTTCCGTATTACTTGGCTTTCGTACGGAAAGTGCCGAACTACGTTCAGACTTTTCCGAACATATAAATGATGTCGATTGATCATGGTAAAATGACGTTATTTTGTGACATTACGTCATACGTCGAATGACGGAAACAAATATGCCAAACTTTTTCCTATTCGTTGTGAACATGATATGTTAAATAAAATGGAAAATGTACTTTTTTCTGAGTGATTTGATAAAAAAATCATTTATCATGTAATTTATTAAACTTGTTGGTAAAACTGATATAACGCTCGGTAGAACCTCGCGTAATATATTTTTGCAAGCTCGTTCAATAAATTCATAAATTAATGAGCACTCATGTAAGATCCCCTATTTATGATAGTACGACGGGGGAAGAGCTAGGTTGGGTAAACACATTTATCAGGTTGAAGCTCCCAAGTGGCTGGTTTCGTTACTGATCGTCCCAAGGTGGTTGCCCCTGTTGTCACTTGTTGTGTGTGTATGTATATTAACCAGGTTTAAGCTCTCCAGTACTTGGTTTCGCTACTGATCGTCAAAGACAGTGGCCCATGTTGTCACTTGTTGTGTGTTAATGTATATCAACCAGGTTTAAGCTCCCCAGTGGCTGGTTTCTTTACTGATCGTCCCAAAGCGGTTGCCCCAGTTGTCACTTGATGCGTGTGTATGTATATCAACCAGGTTTAAGCTCCCCAGTGGCTGGTTGCGTTACTGATCGTCCCAAGTCGGTAGCCCTATTGTCACTTGGGTGTGTAGGTATATTAACCAGGTTCAAGCTTCCCAGTGGCTGGTTTCTTACTGATCGTCACAAGGCGGTGGCCCCTGTTGTCACTTGTTGCGTGTGTATGTATATTAACCAGGTTTAAGCTCGCCAGTCGCCGGTTTCGTTACTGATCGTCCCAAAGGGGTGACCCCTGTTGTCACTTGTGTGTGTATGTATATTAACCAGGTTTACGCTCCCCAGTGGCTGGTTTCGCTGCTGATAGTCTCTAGGCGGTGACCCCTATTGTCACTTGTTGTGTGTGGATGTATATTAACCAGGTTTTAGCTACCCAGCGGCAGGTTTCGTTACAAGTCGTACCAAAGCTGTGGCCTCTGTTGCCACTCGTTGTGTGTGTATGTACATTAACCAGGTTTACGCTCCCCAGTAGCTGGTTTCGCTACTGATCGTCGCAATGCGGTGACCCCTGTTGTCACTTGTTGATTGTGTATGTATATTAACCAGGTTTAAGCTCCCCAGCGGCAGGTTTCGTTACAAATCGTACCAAAGCTGTGGCCTCTGTTGTCACTTTTTGCGTGCGTATGTATATTAACCAGGTTTACACTCCCCAGTAGCTGGTTTCGCTACTGATCGTCCGAAGGCGGTTGTCTCTGTTGTCACTTGCTGTGTGTGTATGTATATTAACCAGGTTTAAGCTCCCCAGTGGCTGGTTCCGCTACTGATCGTCCGAAGGCGGTGACCCTGTTGTTACTTGTTGTGTGTGTATGTATATTAACTAGGTTTAAGTTCCACAGTGGCTGGTTCCGCTACTTATCGTCCGAAGGCGGTGACCCCTGTTGTCACTTGTTGTGTTTGTATGTATATTAACCAGGTTTAAGCTGCCCAGTGGCTGGTTCCGCTACTGATCGTCCGAAGGCGGTGACCCTGTTGTTACTTGTTGTGTGTGTATGTATATTAACTAGGTTTAAGTTCCACAGTGGCTGGTTCCGCTACTTATCGTCCGAAGGCGGTGACCCCTGCTGTCACTTGTTGTGTGTGTATGTATATTAACCAGGTTTAAGCTCACCAGTGGCTGGTTCCGCTACTAATAGTTCCAAGGCGGTGACCCCTGATGTCACTTGTTATGTGTGTATGCATATTAACCAGGTTTAAGCTCCCCAGTGGTTGGTTTCGCTACTGATCGTCGCAATGCTAGACCCCTGTTGTCACTTGTTGTGTTTGTATGTTTATTAACCAGGTTTACGCTCCCCAGTAGCTGGTTTCACTACTGATCGTCCAAAGGCGGTGACCCTGTTGTCACTTGTTGTGTGCGTATGTATATTAACCAGGTTTACGCTCCCCAGTGGCTGGTTTCGTTACAAATCGTACCAAAGCTGTGGTCTCTGTTGTCACTTTTTGCGTGCGTATGTATATTAACCAGGTTTAAGCTCCCCAGTGGCTGGTTTCGCTACTGATAGTCTCAAGGCGGTGACCCCTGATGTCACTTGTTATGTGTGTATGCATATTAACCAGGTTTAAGCTCCCCAGTAGCTGGTTTCGCTACTGATCGTCCAAAGGTGGTGAGGTTTAAGCTTCCCAGTGGCTGGTTTCTTACTGATCGTCACAAGGCGGTGGCCCCTGTTGTCACTTGTTGCGTGTGTATGTATATTAACCAGGTTTAAGCTCGCCAGTCGCCGGTTTCGTTACTGATCGTCCAAAAGGGGTGACCCCTGTTGTCACTTGTTGTGTGTGTATGTATATTAACCAGGTTTACACTCCCCAGTGGCTGGTTTCGCTGCTGATAGTCTCTAGGCGGTGACCCCTATTGTCACTTGTTGTGTGTGGATGTATATTAACCAGCTCCCCAGCGGCAGGTTTCGTTACAAGTCGTACCAAAGCTTTGGCCTATGTTGTCACTCGTTGTGTGTGTATGTACATTAACCAGGTTTACGCTCGCCAGTAGCTGGTTTCGCTACTGATCGTCGCAATGCGGTGACCCCTGTTGTCACTTGTTGTTTGTGTATGTATATTAACAAGGTTTAAGCTCCCCAGCGGCAGGTTTCGTTCCAAATCGTACCAAAGCTGTGGCCTCTGTTGTCACTTTTTGCGTGCGTATGTATATTAACCAGGTTTACACTCCCCAGTAGCTGGTTTCGCTACTGATCGTCCGAAGGCGGTTGCCTCTGTTGTCACTTGTTGTGTGTGTATGTATATTAACCAGGTTTAAGCTCCCCAGTGGCTGGTTCCGCTACTGATCGTCCGAAGGCGGTGACCCCTGTTGTTACTTGTTGTGTGTGTATGTATATTAACCAGGTTTAAGTTCCACAGTGGCTGGTTCCGCTACTGATCGTCCGAAGGCGGTGACCCCTGTTGTCACTTGTTGTGTTTGTATGTATATTAACCAGGTTTAAGCTCCCCAGTGGCTGGTTCCGCTACTGATCGTCCAAAAGCGGTGACCCCTGTTGTCACTTGTTGTGTGTGTATGTATATTAACCAGGTTTAAGCTCACCAGTGGCTGGTTCCGCTACTAGTAGTTCCAAGGCGGTGACCCCTGATGTCACTTGTTATGTGTGTATGCATATTAACCAGGTTTAAGATCCCCAGTGGCTGGTTTCGCTACTGATCGTCGCAATGCTAGACCCCTGTTGTCATTTGTTGTGTTTGTATGTTTATTAACCAGGTTTACGCTCCCCATTAGCTGGTTTCACTACTGATCGTCCAAAGGCGGTGACCCTGTTGTCACTTGTTGTGTGTGTATGTATATTAACCAGGTTTACGCTCCCCAGTGGCTGGTTTTGCTATTGATCGTCGCAATGCGGTGACCCTGTTGTCACTTGTGTTTGAATGTATATTAACCAGGTTTACGCTCCCCAGTGGCTGGTTTCGCTATTGATCGTCCGAAGGCGGTGACCCCTGTTGTCACTTGTTGTGTGTGTATGTATATTAACCAGGTTTAAGATCCCAAGCGGCAGGTTTCGTTACAAATCGTACCAAAGCTGTGGTCTCTGTTGTCACTGTTTGCGTGCGTATGTATATTAACCAGGTTTAAGCTCCCCAGTGGCTGGTTTCGCTACTGATAGTCTCAAGGCGGTGACCCCTGATGTCACTTGTTATGTGTGTATGCATATTAACCAGGTTTACGCTCCCCAGTAGCTGGTTTCGCTACTGATCGTCCCAAGGCTGTGACCCTGTTGTCACTTGTTGTGTGCGTATGTATATTAACCTGGTTAACGCTCCCCAGTGGCTGGTTTCGCTACTGATCGTCCCAAAGCGGTGACCCTGTTGTCACTTGTTGTGTGCGTATGTATATTAACCAGGTTTACGCTCCCCAGTGTCTGGTTTCGCTATTGATCGTCCCGTAGCGGTGACCCCTGTTGTCACTTGTTGTGTGTGTATGTATATTAACCAGGTTTAAGCTCCCCAATGGCTGGTTTCGCGACTGATCGTCCCAAGGCGGTGACCCATGTTGTCACTTGTCGCGTGCGTATGTATATTTACCAGGTTTAAGCTCCCCAGTGGCTGATTTTGCTCCTGATCGTCCCAAGGCGGTGACCCCTGTTATCACTTGTTGTAAGTTTATGTATATTAACCAGGTTTAAGCTCCCCAGCGGCTGGTTTCGCTACTGATCGTCCAAGGCGGTGACCCCTGTTGTCATTTGTTGCGTGTGTATGTATATTAACCAAATGTACGCTCCCCAGTGCCATGTTTTCTTACTGACCGTACCACGGCGGACACCGTTTTTGTTATTATTTCTGTATTGATATACTGTACCTAGTATGGTTAATTCATGTATTTGTTCCTGTATGTTTGCTCCCCAGTGGTAGTTCTGCTACTGCCCGTACCACGGCGGTTACCGTTGTTGTCACTTCTTCTGTATGTATGTACTGTACTTAGTATGGTTAATTCATGTATCTGTTCCTGTATGTCCATTCCCCAGTGATGGTTCTGCTTCTGACCGTACCACTGCAGTTACCGTTGTTGTCACTTCTTCTGTATGTATGTACTGTATTAAGTATGGTTAATTCATGTATTTGTTCTTGTATATCCAGTCCCCAGTGGTGGTTCTGCTACTGACCGTTCCACGGCTGTTACCGTTGCTGTCACTTCTTCTGTATGTATGTTCTGTACTTAGTATGGTTAATTCATGTGTTTGTTCCTCTATGTTCGCTCACCAGTGCGGGTTCTGCTACTGACCGTACTACGGCAGTGACCGATGTTGTCACTTCTTCTGTATGTATGTATTATGTATTGTTAATTCATGTATTTGTTCTGTATGTTTGCTCCCCAGTGGTGGTTCTGCTACTGACTGTACCACGGCGGCTACTGTTGTTTTCACTTCTTCTATATGTATGTACAGTACTTAGTATGGTTAATTCATGTATTTGTTCCTGTATGTTCTCTCCCCAGTAGTGGTTATGTTACTGACCGTACCACGGCAGTTACCGTTATTATCACTTCCTCTGTATGTATGTAGATTACTTAGTATGGTTAATTAATGTATTTGTTCCTATATATTCTCTCACCAGTGGTGGTTCTGCTACTGACCTTACCACGGCGTTACCGTTGTTGTCACTCTTCTGTATGTATGTACAGTACTTAGTATGGTTAATTCATGTATTTGTTCCTGTATGTTCGCTCCCCAGTTGTGGTTCTACTACTTACCGTACCACGGCGGTTACCGTTGTTGTCACTTCTTCTGTATGTATTTACTGTACTAAGTATGGTTAATTCATATATTTGTTCCTGTATGTTCGCTCCCCAGTTGTGGTTCTGCTACTGACGGTACTACGACGGTTACCGTTATTGTCACTTTTACTGTATGTATGTACTGTACTTAGTATGGTTAATTCATGTATTTGTTCCTGTATGTTCGCTCTCCAGTGGTGGTTCTGCTACTGACCGTTCTGCGATTCTTACCGTTGTTGTCACTCCTACTGTATGTATGTACTGTACTTAGTATGGTTAATTCATGTATTTGTTCCTGTATGTTCGCTCCCCAGTTGTGGTTCTACTACTGACCGTACCACGGAGGTTACCGTTGTTGTCACTTCTTCTGTATGTATTTACTGTACTTAGTATGGTTAATTCATATATTTGTTCCTGTATGTTCGCTCCCCAGTTGTGGTTCTGCTACTGACGGTACTACGACGGTTACCGTTGTTGTCACTTCTACTGTATGTATGTACTGTACTTAGTATGGTTAATTCATGTATTTGTTCCTGTATGTTCGCTCTCCAGTGGTGGTTCTGCTACTGACCGTTCTGCGATTCTTACCGTTGTTGTCACTCCTACTGTATGTATGTACTGTACTTAGTATTGTAAATTCATGTATTTGTTCCTGTATGTCCAGTACCCAGCGGTGGTTCTGCTACAGACCGTTCCACGGCGGTTACCGTTGTTGTCACTTCTTCTGTATGTATGTACTGTACTTAGTAAGGTTAATTCATGTATTTGTTCTGTATGTTCGCTCCCTAGTGGTGGTTCAGCTACTTACCGTACCTCGGCAGTTACCGTTGTTGTCACTTCTTCTATATGTATGTACTGTACTTATTATGGTTAATTCATGTAAGTGTTCCTGTATGTCTAGTCCCCAGTGGTGGTTCAGCTACTTACCGTACCTTGGCGGTTACCGTTGTTGTCACTTCTTCTATATGTATGTACTGTACTTAGTATGGTTAGTTCATGTATTTGTTCTGTATGTTCGCTCCCCAATGGTGTTTCAGCTACTTACCGTACCAAGGCGGTTTCCGTTGTTGTCACTTCTTCTATATGTATGTACTGTACTAAGTATGGTTAATTCATGTAATTGTTCCTGTATGTCCAGTCCCCAGTGGTGTTTCTGCTACTGACCGTACCACGGCGGTTACCGTTGTTGTCACTTCTTCTGTATGTAGGTATGTACTGTACTGAGTATGGTTAATGCATATATTTGTTCTGTATGTTCGCTCTCAAGTGGTGGTTCAGCTACTTACCGTACCTCGGCAGTTACCGTTGTTGTCACTTCTTCTGTATGTATGTACTGCACATAGTATGGTTAATTCATGTAATTGTTCCTGTATGTCCAGTCCCCAGTGGTGTTTCTGCTACAGACCGTACCACGGCGGTTACCGTTGTTGTCACTTCTTCTGTATGTAGGTATGTACTGTACTTAGTATGGTTAATGCATGTATTTGTTCTGTATGTTCGCTCTCAAGTGGTGGTTCAGCTACTTACCGTACCTCGGCAGTTACCGTTGTTGTCACTTCTTCTGTATGTATGTACTGTACATAGTATGGTTAATTCATGTATTTGTTCCTGTATGTCAAGTCCCCAGTGGTGGTTCTGGTACTGGCCGTACCACGGCGATTACCGTTAGTGTCACTTCTTCTGTATGTATGCACTATACTTTGTATGGTTAATTCATATGTTTATTCCTGTATGTTCGCTCCCCAGTGGTAGTTCTGCTACTGACCGTACCACGGCTGTTACCGTTGTTGTCACTTCTTATGTATGTTTGTACTGTACTTATTATGGTTAATTCATGTATTTGTCCTGTATGTTCGCTCCCCAGTGGTAGTTCTGCTACTGACCGTACTACGGCGGTTACCGTTGTTGTCACTTCTTTTGTATGTATGTACTGTACTTAAATTGGTTAATTCGTGTATTTGTTCCTGTATGTTCACTCCCCAGGTGTAGTTCTGCTACTGACAGTACCACGGCGGTACTTAGTAAATAGTTTTTTTTAAGTTTAAACGTTCCTTTCCACCTTAAAATTATTTGTCTTACCTAATATAAAAGTACAACTTTAGTAATTAATAATAATGTCCCACGTTCAAATAATTATAACCATACAGAAGAGAAGACGTGATAACGAAGCGAGGTTGGGTTACTGACTTGGAAATGTCAGTTCACAATTGCCTCTGTATTGGATAACCTGGTTTATGGTTGAACCAACCTCGCTCTATTCCCTGTTATCACATCATAAATAGAAACGTAAACACTTAAGTCAAACATTTAATAACAATGAACATATCTTTGAAATACCATTTTCATTTCATGTAGATATGTTTACTGTTGTAACACGTCATATTCAAAGTATCGCCTATTAAGACTGAGTGACAACATTTATAGCACAAGAGTGTCAGATTAACTCAGACGTTGTTAGTGCTCGAACTTCTTATAAATAGAACCCATGATTGAATATCTGTCTTATATTTAATAAAAATGAACAATTGAAGTCTATAGACGTATGTTTTACCCAAATATTCTTTTTCCTCCCACATTGAGTTTATGTTAAGTGATTAAATATATTAATGATAAAAGGTCCTTTGGTGTGTATATGTGATACGGTCAGGATGTAGCTGAACAACGTTTGTTTGTATAACTTCATATCACAAGATAATCTAATTGGCGCCGTCGTTAGTGATATACCTTCAAACAAACACAGCCAATGTTCGAATCTCGGCCTTCAGGTTGATAAAATTGAATTGTGGTCGTTCATGGTGAAGATATTCTGTTTTCCTCCCGCTCTGATGTCACATAAACGTCACATCAGCTACAACATTATAGTTAGGAGATAACCATCGATGTTCAACAAATAAAACATTCTATATAATATAAAGTCTTAAACTGCTTTGATGCAACGTGTGATTAGTTTGAGTTGTTTCTCTTTAATTATCCTTTATAGATATTTTTATTTTGTCATCAATATGCACACAATTTCAGTTAGCACATGTAATCACCAAGGCAACGACGTTCAAGTACCATTTCAATGAAATATATGTCACCATTCTACAACATATATTTATATTGTCACTCATTATATGTGTCAGATACTTGAGTGTTCCCATATAACTCTAGTTCAACCGCAGTCGAGTGGCTTATGACTCAATCTAAATATCACGGACCTCTCACCGCTATCAGGCATGGGTTTGAGTCTACATCTGTCCGAACTAAAATATTTTGAAATGGTTTGCCAGTTACTTGCGTTAAGACGGAGGTTCTATCCAACTTCAAAATAGATCAAACTAAATTCCTAACTCAAATGGCAGACTATTAATGGAATAAAGGAACAATACAAATATGATATTTTTTTATTCTTGCTTACATTGCATATTTACAAAATTTTACATTTAATCACTTTGATTTATTTGATAATGACATATCGCGATAACGATACTTGATGTTACACAAGTAAACGTAGAATGTTTACATGTTATAACAGTACTTGATGTTACACAAGTACACGTAGAATGTGCACATGTTATAACAGTACTTGATGTTACACAAGTAAACGTAGAATGTGTACATGTTATAACAGTACTTGATGTTACACAAGTAAACGTAGAATGTGCACATGTTAAAACAGTACCTGATGTAACACAAGTAAACGTAGAATGTGCACATGTTAAATAGTTAAAACAGTACTTGATGTTACACAATTAAACGTAGAATGTGCACATGTTAAAACAGACTTGCTGTTACACAAGTAAACGTAGAATGTGTACATGTTATAACAGTACTTGCTTTTACACAAGTAAATGTAGTATGTGTACATGTTATAAAAGTGTTTGACTTTACACAAGTAAACGTAGAATGTACACATGTTAAAATGTTAAAACAGTACTTGAATGTACACAAGTAAACGTAGAATGTGCACATGTTAAAACAGACTTGATGTTACACAAGTAAACGTAGAATGTGTACATGTTATAACTATAACAGTACTTGCTTTTACACAAGTAAATGTAGTATGTGTACATGTTATAAAAGTGTTTGATTTTACACAAGTAAACGCAGAATGTGTACATGTTAAATCAGTACTTGATGTTACACAAGTACACGTAGAATGTGTACATGTTAAAACAGTACTTGATGTTACACAAGTAAACGTAGAATGTGCACATGTTAAAACAGTACTTGATGTTACACAAGTAAACGTAGAATGTGCACATGTTAAATCAGTACTTGATGTTACACAAGTACACGTAGAATGTGCACATGTTAAAACAGTACTTGATGTTACACAAGTAAACGTAGAATGTGCACATGTTAAAACAGTACTTGATGTTACACAAGTAAACGTAGAATGTGCACATGTTAAAATGTTAAAACAGTACTTGATGTTACACAAGTAAACGTAGAATGTGCACATGTTAAAATGTTAAAACAGTACTTGATGCTACACAAGTAAACGTAGAATGTGTACATGTTAAAACAGTACTTGATGTTACACAAGTAAACGTAGAATGTGTACATGTTAAAACAGTACTTGATGTTACACAAGTAAATGTAATATGTGCACATGTTATAACAGTACTTGAATTTTACACAAGTAAATGTAGTATGTGCACATGCTATAACAGACTTGATTTTACACAAGTAAACGTAGAATGTGTACATGTCTTAACAATACTTGTTGTTTCACAGGTAAACGTAGATTGTGTACCTGTTATAACAGTACCTGACTGATGTTACACGGGTATATGCAGAATGTGTAAATAATGTAACCATACTTAATGCTACACAGGTAAACGTTATGTATACATATTATAACAGTACTTGATGTTTTACTAAAAACTGTTTACAAAATATAACATTGACGATTAGTTTGATTGATTGAAATATTTACATCAATAATCATTGTCCATGTTTGCAGCAGGCTTTGTTATTGATTGATTTGCAAGTTTGCTATAGTTACAGTAAAATTATTTTGCATGTTTGTAATAATTTAAGGTAATAATAATAATACATGTTTGTAACAATTTAATGCTGGTAATAATTATTATGCATGTTTGTAATCATTTACGGTAATACTCACTATACTTGTTTGTAACAATTTCCCGCGGTTGATAATTATTATGTATTTTTTTAATAATTTACATGCATTATGCATGTTGGTAATAATGTATTGTAAAGATTATTATGCATTTTATAATCTACGGTAATAATTATTATACATGTTTGTTATAACGATAATTATTATTATGCATATTTGTAATAACGGTAATAATTATTATACTTGTTTGTAATAATATTCCGCTTGTAATAAGTATGCGTATTTGTAATAACAGTAGTAATTATTATATATAGTTATGCGTGTGTGCAGTAACGTAGAGTAATATTTGTTTTGCATGTTTGCAACGTGTTACAATAATAATCATTTTGAATGTTTGCAATTGCTTACACTAAACAACATAATAATGTATTATCAGCTTCATCTCTCTCTCGCTCTCTCTCTCTCTCTCTCTCGCTCTCTCTCTCTCTCAATATATGTATATATTTGTGAATAACCAGACCAGACTACGGCGAGCGAGCCAAGATACAATGCAAATCACAGACACAATATCAAGACATCTATTTATAATATAATAAAAACATAAATATCTTCATTTAAATAAAACCCTCTATTACACCTACGTCACTCAACAAGCACATGTCCATAAATATAAATAAAATATACACTTTAAAGCGAAAAATTATTAAATAACAATATACAGAGATAAAGTCCTCGTATCACACCTATTCATTGAACATATACCATAATCATGTTGCCATCGGCGGATTCACTACTTCATGTTAGGGGGAGGAAGGTTATGCTATATTTAAGTTGTTAACTACTTTGGGACGTTGGGGCATAATTTGTGTTTGACACTTTTATGGGTATACATGTGTACATGGGCGAGACACCAGTTCTAACGCGCCTGGCTGTCAGTCAGTTTAACTTTATTTGACAATTTTTAGGGCATGGATTCGCTGATCCCACCCCTAGATCGGCTTTTGTGTTTTGACCCCGACGCATTATCTATGTCCTTACTACATGCATTGACAGCAGTTACTGTAGTACGACCCATAGTGGATCGTTGTAAATTTAAATGGTAACTTTTCGGATATGTGTTTATCACCCCTGGGTCCGTTAATAATTACTTGGCCCCATTATGCGTTCTTCTTTTATAAATGGTGTTTAGTTTTCAGCTTGTTTTTTATTGTATTTCGACAGTGAAGCAAGTTATTAGAACTGATGCAAATTTCCGCTAGATGTATCCCCGGTTCTAACCAGCACTAAGCATATGAAGAAAAAGTGTCTTGATCAAGAACACCATATATAGCCTTGTGGGAATCGAGCCCACGACCCTCCTATCCTGGGTTCGATGCTCTACCACTAAAAAACGCGCTTCAAAAATGGAATAGCATGTCGGCAATATTACTACCCTAATGTCGGCACTTTGCCAAACATAATCTACAAGTATTAATACATGCCGTCAATATCTGACATATATAATGTCGGCAACATTACTACCCTAATATCGGCACGTTGCCGAACATAATCTACAAATATTAATACATGCCGTCAATATCTGACAATGCAAAAACTCAGTGATAAATAATCAAATTGGTTGATATATCCCACCATATCTTTCTTACTTGACATTTATGGCAATACAAGCGTATGCAGAAGATATACGGAAGTTTATCTTGCTGGGTCGTTATATATTCAAAGAACATTATGAAAATGAATTGATAATAAAACAAATGATTTAGCCAGGTAAGTAATTTGATAAATCCATGTAGCATCAAATATGACGTCAAATAATAGATAAAAAAACAGTTTACGATCAAGTTCCGTTTTGCACTAGGATGTGTTTATCTATTGTCCTGCGATCCTGTCAATATACTGAGGTTAACTGTTTACTTCCCACCATTCTGTCAAGACACTGTTGTTTACTGTCAATTGTCCCGCGACACTGTCAATTCACTGTTGTTGACTGTCAATTGTCCCGATATCCTGTCAATACACTGTTGTTAACTGTTGATTGTCCCGCGGTCCTGTCAATACAATCTTTTTAACCGTTTATTGTCCCGCGATCATGTCAATACTCCGTTGTTAACTGTTAATTGTCCCGCGATCATGTCAATACACCGTTGTTAAACGTTTATTGTCCCGCGATCCTGTCAGTACACCGTTGTTAAACGTTAATTGTCCCGCGATCATGTCACTACACTGTTGTTAACTGTTAATTGTCCCGCGATCAAGTCAATACACTGTTGTTAACCTTTTATTGTCCCGCGATCCTGTCAATACTCCGTTGTTAACTGTTTATGTCAAATAATAAATAAAAAAAGAGTTTACGATCAAGTTCCGTTTTGCACTAGGAAGCCTTTATCTGTTCATTGTCCCGCGATCCTGTCAATACACTGTTGTTTACTGTATATTGTCCCGCGATCATGTCAATACACTGATGTCAACCGTTTATTGTCCCGCGATCATATCAATACACTGTTGTTAACCGTTCATTGTCCCGCGATCCCATCAATACACTTTTTGTACCCGTTCGTTGTCCCGCAATCCTGTCAATACACTGTTGTTAACCGTTCATTGTCCCGCGATCCTATCAATACACTGTTTGTAACCGTTTGTTTTCCCGCAATCATGTCAATACACTGTTGTTAACAATTTATTGTCCTGCGATCCTATCAATACACTGTTTGTACCCGTTCGTTGTCCCGCGATCCTGTCAATACACTTTTGTTAACCGTTCATTGTCCCGCGATCCTGTCAATACACTGTTGTAAACATTTTATTGCCCCGCTCAATATCCTGCTGTTAACCGTTTATTTCCCCGCGATCCTGGCAATACAATGTTGTTAACCGTTTAGTATCACGCGATCCTGTAAATACATTGTTGCTAACCGTTTATTGTCCCGTGATCCTGTCAATACCCTGTTGTTAACCGTTTATAGTCCCGCGATCCTGTCAATACAATATTGTTAAATGTCCATTGTTCCGCGACCTGTCAATACACTGTACAAAAATGTTAACTGTTTATTGCCCCGCGATCCGATCAATACTTTATTGTCAATTTTTTATTGTCCTGCGATCCTGTCAATATACTGTAGATAACTGTTTATTGTTCCGCGAATCTGTAAATACACTGTTGTTTACTGTTTGTTGCTTGCGATCCTGTGAATCCACTGTTGTTAACTGTTTATTGTCCTGCGATCCTGTCAGTAAACTGTTGTTAACTGTGTTTTGTCCCGTGATCCTTTCAATACACTGTTGTTAACTGTTTATTGTCCCGCGATCCTGTTTATTGCCCACCTTCCGGTCAATATACTGTTGTTTACTGTTCATTGTCCCGCTTACCTGTCAATACACTGTTGTTAACTGTTTATTGTCCCGTGATCTTGTCAATACACTTTTGTTAACTGTTTATTGTCCCGTGATCCTGTTTATTGTCCTGTGATCCTGTCAGTACACTGTTGTTTATTGTTTATTGTCTCGCGATCCTGTCAATACACTGTTGTTAACTGTTTATTGTCCCGTGATCCTGTCAATACACTGTTGTTAACTGTTTATTGTCCTGTGATCCTGTCAATACACTGTTGTTTATTGTTTATTGTCTCGCGATCCTGTCAATACACTGTTGTTAACTGTGTATTGTCCTGTGATCCAGTCAATACACTGTTGTTTATTGATTATTGTCTCGCGATCCTGTCAATACACTGTTGTTAACTGTTTATTGTCCCGTGATCCTGTCAATACACTTTTGTTAACTGTTTATTGTCCCGCGATCCTGTTTATTGTCCCGCGATCCTGCCAATATACTGTTGTTACCTGTTTATTGTCCTGTGATCCTGTCAATACATTGTTGTTTATTGTTTATTGTCCAGCGATCCTGTCAATACACCGTTGAACAGTTTATTATCCTGCAATCCTGTCAATAAAATGTTGATACGTGTTAAGAACATTATCAAAATCATTGATATTAAATCATTTAAAATTTATCAAACCATTTCTTATGACGTTTTTCGTGTTTCCCAATGTGTGCTTTTTCTATAACAATACTATTAACACATTTTTAAAATAATTCTTTGACATTTGCGTACTGACCATTTGACACTGTTCATTTGCTTAAATGATGACGACATTTTATATACAAAATCAACGTTGATGACGTCACTCTGCTCAGCCGCGGATCCAGGAAGTAGTTAAATACCGATAAATCAGCCCCTTGTACTTAAACTATTTATTTCACTCGGTATAGCCTTAATTCAATATATCTGTGCAAATTAGGGAAATGTATCCAATAAAAAATCAACTTGATTTTATCTTTTTACAACAGCTGCGTCACACTCACACAAATCTATGCTAATAATTGCCAATTGTTGTCTAGGTGAATATCTCCCTATACTGATATTAGTCCATATTCGTCAACCTTTTCGTTCATTGTAAGCGTGTCTACTTTCAATACGTAATTTTATATGTATATGTCTTAACCGCTGTTTATACATTAATTCATTATTGTCAAGTGTTTTCGTTCACAGTGATCGTTGTTATAGTTTCATGTTGGAACCAAATCTAACACCCTGATGCTGTTACTGTAGTCGGTAACAATCATCCTGGAGTGTGATCTATCATAACACACTGACCAAGGATAATTAATACCATGTGACGTGTTGGCTATCACACCAAGTTTTTTCCCGCTCGGTCCAATCTGTATAACATTATGCGAGTTAAAACCACAAACCAGCACACTCCCACTCACACCTATACATATTCCCAACACTCCATTTAACTCTGGATCAGTGAACCGAGACAGTACTCTCCCCTGTCTGTCCAGGGTGACGACAACTTTGTTGTGATCTGCGACATAAACAGTGTTGCCGTCATCACTTATAGCGATATATCTGCTGTCCGAGAATATATTTCCACCTGACTGATCCTTACCTATCGTTCTTAAAAGTTTCCCGGATGTATCATGTACATAAACATGTTTGTAACTATCTGATACAAACATCTCACTGCGACTGAAGGCCAGGCCGTAACAAGTATGATTCGTCTGTATCGTCCTGGTTAGTGTCATCTTAGTCCCCATGGAGACGACCTGTATGGTGCTGTTTTCCAGGGTCACGGCGGCTTCCTGTGGACCTATCTCACATACTGCTGTAGGCCCGGCAGGCAGATAACACTGATCTATCACTTTGTACGTTGTACCGTGAAGCTGCTTAAGCTTCTTGTTATCATGATCTGTCAGTAAAATGTTACCTGACGTCATGATACAGGAACCAAATATAGCACAGTCAGATTTGTCGCTGCTGATCTTTACGTTATATCTGTTTGTATGTGTTACTTTGTACAGTGTAGATTGTTTAGCCACTTGATGCAGGTTACTATTTGTCATTTTAATAAGGTTTCCAAGAGTGTTCAGCTTATTAAGAAATACTTCTATTGAACGATCTTCTTCAAACTTGATTTTAACAATTTGCGATAATTTCGCTTCATTTCTGTCTAGTTTTCCTGTCTCGGACAGTTTCTGCTGGCCTTTCTTCAAGCACACGAACTGTTGTGACTGATTTTTCTCCGCTGATTCAAGCTGTTGTTGACATGACTCAACGTCTTTAAACGCGGTGTTCATTGCTTCTATAGCTGCCCTCGCTTTTTCCTTCATACCTTTAATCTTTGATTCGAATACGTCAACCGTTGCTTTCTCCATTTGATCTAATGTTATATTAAGTTTACGTCTGAAATCTTTGATTATACCAACAGCGACGACTCTGTCATTTTCGATCTGTTCGAGGTCGTTTTGACGCGTTTTAATACTATCTTTCAAATTAAGTTTGGATTGTGTAAGATCTGTCAAGACCTGAGTAAGATCACCTTCTTTAAGTAGGTTGCATATTTCTTCAGGAATATAGACCACATCTATACACGACCTGAAAATGTTAAAAGTAAAATATACTGATATGGTATAATGTTGTATTATCTGTAACACGTTCTTTTTAAATCAATATCCAAGTAAGTCACATTTTGCAATATATAA
Organism: Panopea generosa; assembly: GCA_029582155.1. Classification (NCBI taxonomy): domain Eukaryota; kingdom Metazoa; phylum Mollusca; class Bivalvia; order Adapedonta; family Hiatellidae; genus Panopea; species Panopea generosa. The sequence goes on along the minus strand of CM055904.1, from coordinate 58,519,116 downwards.
ATACAAAGAGATATTGGACAAAAAATTCTCATAGTTCAAATGGCGGGATTTATTTTAACTTTTCATATAGCATTATTAATACCCATGTGTTTATACATTAAACTACGTAACTAAGGAAATTCAAATATCAATATTTAATAGTAATGATATAATTCATGTTTATAAAAAAACTAAATAATATCTTCATAAAAAAAATTGATTTTTACATGTATTTTTGTTTTGCAAACTAATGAAATTAAATTTATTGAACACTTTTGTCAAAGATGACCACAACGATGCTAAAAGGATTGATTTCTGCCATTTACTGGAGTTATGAGGGCCTTATGGAAGACTGACTTTTTCACATGAGTTCTCTCGTTAAATAAAGACTTAATTATTAACTAAATTCTTATTTTGTTTTATATTTAACCGTAGCCGCAAATTCGCCTTCCACCGTGTGCTTATCCGACATTAAACAATAAGCGGAGTAGTGGATAGTTTATTAATTATTAATGAATGGTTTCTTTTATAAATTGATTTAATCTGTAAACGATCAAATCTTATTATAATGATTATGCCCTTTTTCCAAACAGAAAATGATAAAAGTGTTTCTGCACACATGCAACGATATTTTATATTTTCATATTTGCATAACATAGATAATTGTATCAATTGAAACTGTAATCAAAATTGGCGCGCGCACCTTTAAATATTTTGTATTTATCAAACATTCTGTTATTATTAAGCCTGTCAAACACGTTTTCTATGTATCAAGTTTAACTATTACAGTCGCCAGTTGTCAGCAATGGTTTATTTGAACAAAATGTATTCGTGTGAAGTCTTAATAATTATAAAGTAGTTCATCTATTGTATGTACATACCTCTGTTAAATGGGTTACAATAATAAATCAATATTTACAAATATGAACGTAAGATCATGAGGTGATATTATAATTGAATAAACTTTTTATGAGAAGTGTACCAATAAAAACAGAGGGGTACATTTTCTGTCGTACATGTAGGTGACTAAAATGTTCTGAATTTAATTCCTTTCTACCATTTACCAGATGTATTTCCCTTTTTCAAAATACAAACAAATGCATAGGTCCGCAGATATAGGCCCGCAGACTAAGGTCCGCAGATATAGGTCCGCAGATGTAGGTCCGCAGATATAGATAGCAATATAGGCCCACAGACTAAGGTCCGCAGATACGTCCGCAGATGAAGGTCCGCATATATAGATAGCAATATAGGCCCGCATATAAAGGTCCACAGATATAGGTCTGTAGATATAGCCTCGCTGATATAGGGCCTCAGATATAATTCCGTATATATAGAACTGCAGATATAGGTGCCCTAAGGTGCAGATATATATATGACGATATAGGTCTGCAGTTATAGATCCGCATATATAGGTCTGCAGATAAAGACTCGCAGATATAGGGCCTCAGACATCATTATGCAGATATAGGTTTGCAGACATAGGACCGGAGATATAGTTATGCAGATATAGGTCCGCAGAAATAGTTCCGTAGATATAGGACTGCAGATATAGTTCCAAAGATAAAGATCTGCAGATATAGGTGCCCTAAGGTGCAGATATATATATATGCAGATACAGGTCTGTAGTTATAGGTCCACCGATATAGGTCCAAAGATATACGTTTGCAGATATAAGGCGGCAGTTATATGTCCGCAGATATAGGTCCAAAGATATAGGTATGCAGATATAAGGCGGCAGGTATAGTTCTGCTTTGGCTGCATGTATAGGTCTGCAGATATAGGTCCGCAGAAATAAACCCGCCGCAGATATATGTCGAAAAATATATGTCCTCCGATATAGATCCGCAGATATAGGTCCGCAAATAGAGGTCTGTAGATGTAGGTCCGCAGATATAGTTCTGCAGGTGTAGATCTGCAGGTGTAGGTCCGCAGAAATACGCCCACAGAAATAGGTCCGGAGATACATAGAGATCCGCAGACGTATGTCCGCAAATATATATCGTAGATATAGGCCCGCATAAATAGGTCCACATAAAAAGTTCCGCAGATATAGGTCTGCAGATATAGATCCACAGACATAGGTCCGAAGATATATATCTGCAGATATAGGTCTACAGTTATAGGTCCGCATATATATGTCCAAAGATATAGGTATGCAGATATTAGGCGGCAGATATAGTTCTGCTTTGTCTGCATGTATAGGTCTGCAGATATAGGTCCGCAGACAGAGATCTGTAGATATTTTTCCGCAGATAGAGATCTGCAGATTTAGGCCGGCATATATAGACCCGCAGATATATGTCCGCCGATAAAGGTCCGCAGATAAAGGTCACAGATACAGGTCCGCAGATATAGGTCTGCAAATATAGGTCGCTGATGAAAGTCTTCAGATAAAGATCTACAAATATAGGTCCGCAGATATATGTCCGCCGATATAAGACCGCAGATAAAGGTCCGCAGATAATATAGGCCCGCAGATATAAACCTGCCGCAGATATATGACTGCAGATTCATGTCGAAAGATATATGTCCTCAGATATAGATCCGCAGATATATGTCGGCAGATATAGGTCCGCAGATAAAGGTCCGCAGATATAGGTCTGCAGGTGTAGGTGGCAAGTGTAGGTCTGCAGATATACGCCCGCAGATATAGGTCCGCAGATATAGGTCCGTAAATGTAGATCCGCAGATGTGGGTCCACAGATATACGTCCGCAGATATAGGTCCGCTGATGTAGGTCCGCAGATGTAGGTCCGAAGATGTAGATCCGAAGATATAGGTCCGCAGATGTATGCCTGCAGATGTAGGTCCGCAGATGTAGGTCCGTAGATGTAGGTCCGCAGATATAGGTCCGCAGATGTAGGTCCGAAGATGTAGATCTGAAGATATAGGTCCGCAGATGTATGCCCGCAGATGTAGGTCCGCAGATGTAGGTCCGTAGATGTAGGTCCGTAGATGTAGGTCCGCAGATGTAGGTCCGCAGATATAGGTCAGCAGGTAAAGGTCCGCAGATGTAGGTCCGCAGATATATGTCCGCAGGTGTAGGTCTGCAGATTCAGGTCCGCAGATGTACGTCCACAGATATAGGTCTGTATATGTAGGTCCGCAGATGTAGCTCCGCAGATATACGCACGCAGATGTAAGTCCGCAGTTAAAGGTCTGCAGATGTTTGTCCGCAGATGTAGGTCCACAGATATACGTCGGCAGAAATAGGACCGCAGATAAAGGTTTGTAGATATGGGTCCGCAGGTGTAGGTCCGCAGATAAAGATCTGCAGATGTTTGTCCGCAGATGTAGGTCCACAGATATACTTCGGCAAATATAGGTCTGCAGATGTTGGTCCGCAGATATAGGTTCGCAGATATAGGGTCCGCAGGTGTAGGTCCGCAGATATAGGTCATCAGATACAGGCCTGCATATAAAGGTCTGCAAATAAAGTTCTGTAGATATGGGTCCACAGATATGAGTCCGTACATAGAGGTCCGCAGATATTGGTCCGCATATATAGCCGTTTTCGAATAATAGACTTGCGTCCTTTGGATTAAAACATTTAAGAAAAAATGTTCAGTGAAACCTTTCCGTGTATACCTTTTGCTTTCACTGTTTTACCAGTTGTGAGCAGGTACCCAAGGCACTGACAATGCAAATTCACTGGTCTACGAATTGTCCTACAGAGGCGCTGGAGTCAGGGAGCATAGGAATCCGGGCCACACAATAATCAGGTTGAAGCGCTGAATAAACTTGCCCCATCCCACTCTTAAATATTTAAATAAACATTTTCGAAAGTCATAACAATATCAGATATCTGGATTAAATGACCACCATATTTGTCATTCTAATAACTAACTACAATGCAGCCTTTGGTGTATTAAATACTTGTAGTTTTAAAAATATCCAGGAAATACCCCTATATCGCCATTAGTCCCCTCCCACATTCTCTATCCCGTTTTGGCTCACTGTGCATGTGGTACTACGTTGGCATTCCGATGAAGTTTCACTTTTCTTAATATAACTGATAGTAGTTGTTTTTTAATTATTCATGTGTGTAAAAATAATTAAAGTATAGGAGTAAATAAGAACCATTTCTACCTAAAACTTACTAGCATACATCATCTGTTATTATTAAAGTATTGAAACTGTCCGATGGCCTGCCCCCACCAGCTCCGATTCTCTACAGTCCAAATGCACCATACACCCTCCCTCACACCTCTCTGCCATGGTCCATAGTGCATGAGGTCCCATATTTAAAACTCAATGGAATATATTTTTGAAAATTTCTTTCAGCTGTTTTTCTTAATAAAAACGTTTAAAATTCTCACAATATTAGAGTAAAGAACAACCATTCCACCCTAAAATTACATGTAATCAACATTTATTTGTTTAATATCGAAACAAATTCCGGTTGAGACCCCCGAAACCTCACCAGCAGGCACACAGCCTCCCATATTTCCAACGGCTTGTGCCAAGTACACGAGGAATTGGGTTTAAAACCCGATGGAAGTTTTTTTTATACATAGCACGTTTTTTTTATAAAAAACAAATAAAAAGTCAATAATAACAATATTTTTATTTAAACAATAATTAGCTAGAATGCAGCATTTGGTATTTTAGATATGAAAGTGTTCTGAAACAGACCGACCGTAACCCCACTAGAGGGAGGGGGTATTGAGGGAGATACCCCTCCCACACTCTCCTCCCATATTTCCGCCACAGTAATAACAAGTATCCTGCGCCCATGTTCTATGTACCGACAGATAGCTACGTACATGTATAATTATATTGATATATTTGTAAGTAAGTCGGGTAGCAAGTCTATTAACTCGGTGAAGTAAGTAGAATAGCAAAATAGCAGAATGAACAGTTTACATTTTGTCAGCAGACTACCAGTATAGCAGAATGAAAATAGGGGAAAAAAGTTTGTTTAATTATCTTCTTTTTTAGTAAAGTTACATGAATACAACGGAACGCTTAAGAATGTTTTTTTTTTAAAAATAGTCACTACCCGTTCCAGCGAAATGAAATTATGAGTTGTTTTCATCGTTTCATCGCGAATTCGAAATCGATAATATTTTGTCTGACGTATTTCGTAAACCATTTATTTTATCTACATTTTCAGTTTATTATGTCATCAGAGGAAATAATCCGTTTGGAATTTATTCATGAAAAAAAAAAAAAAACGTTTTATTTTGCCAGTTTGCTCGAGAGACTGATTGAAAAATGCGGGGAAAAAAATGAAGGTTTCTTTTTATCATTTATTTAAGTCGATGATTAGCTGAATTGTATGGAAGGGTATCACCGCCATAACTCTTAGTCTGAAATTTGTCGTTTGTTCTTTGTGCAATGGGTATAAATGTTTCTTTCTTCTTAGTTCTTTGTGGGAAATGAAACATTTCCCCTTTGTAACTTTGTTATCTGTCTATCCTACTATATCCTATTATTGTAAAAGTTGCATACGTCTTGTCTCTTTGTGTCAGATTCAACATAACTTGCTGCCTAAAATGTATTTTAAGAACTTGATGTATGTTTCGATATGTGTTTCGGCTGCAGACGGTCACGAATATCTTTTTATTCCAATGTTCACCCCCCCCCCCACCCCCCCCCCTTTGTAATGAGTGTAGGGAACGTTTTTGGACAGGGTACCAGACTATTTCGTCTGTGCCGCCGCTGAACGTCATCATTGTAATAAATCACAACTTCCCATTATAACGTTCAGTGGCGCTGCAAAATTACAGACAGGTCCCCTGTAAACAACCAAAGAAGTTGCGAATGGAAATATTTGCTGTAAACAGTCATCAGAATTCGCGACTGTAAATACAGCCTTACTTTAGGTCAGCTACCACCATTGAGAGGATCTCTCTTATTGGCTAAAAAAAGTATAGGGATGTTCAGGTCATACATGTTTATAGAAAGCTTATTTCTTGTTGGATGAAAATGTCAAACTGGCACATGATCACAATAAAATAAAATTTTATTATGTTTGTGTCAATAAAAAATTAAAATTATGTTTCTGTGACTGACGAAATTCATTTTTTTAGGAATCTGTATGGAAAGTAAAATTGGTGAAATTTACTTTTTTTTAAGCTGAAAGTGGAGTAACCCAACTTCAGCGGGCAAAAAGTGGTAAAAAGTGATACTTTTGACCCCATTTTGGCGACATTTTAATTTGAATCTAGGATAGTACTTCAATATGATGTAGGACATTTTGGTGCACGAATGATACAAGTAGTTAAAATTAGGTCAAACGTTATAATGTAAGTATATGGAAAACGCAATGGTGGTAGCTGACCACAAAAGGTAAGTGTGATGTTTCTTTTAGGTCAGCCACCACCATTGTAACATTTGACCTAATTTTCACTATTTCTACCATTCGCGGACCAAAACGTTTAGTTCAAACTTTTTTTATTTTACTTCGATTGTGAAACAAGTTATTACAACTTAGGCAAATCACGCTCGAAGTCTTCATGGTAAGAACCAGTACTTAGCATATGCGGAAAAGTGTCTTGCTCAAGGACAACACACATAACTGTGGCGGAGGATAGAACCACTAGACCACGCGCTCAACGAAAATGTCCTTCATTATAGTAAAGTACTATCCTAGACTCAAATTAAAATGTCCCACAAATGGGGTCAAAAGTATCACTGTCTAACACTTTTTGCCACCTGAAGTTGGATACCCCAACTTTAAGCATGAAAAAAGTAACTTTCACCAATTTTACTTTCCACACAGTTGCCTTGATAAAATGAATTTAGTCAGTAACAGAAACATAATGTTTTTATTGACACAAACATAATAAACTTATTTTTTATTGTGATCATTTGCCAGTTTGACATTTTCATCTAACCAAAATTAAGCTTACTAATAAAATATATGCTCTGAACATACCTATACTTTTGTAAGTCGATCAGAGAGGTCATCTCAATGGTGGTAGCTGACCATACGTTCCATAAGACTAACGATGAAAACAAAGCAACACCGATTCTACTAGGGACCAGTCGTTATTCTTTAATATACGTCTAGCGGCACCTGTCGTCATAATTGACAATACCAACTGTGTATTTCGCATTGTTACATATGCTTTTGTGCTTTGTACAACATGCTTACTGCAAAGTTTAACGTTTGCAAATCGAATCCTTTTGAAACACGTGATTATGCTGAACTCGTTATATATTGACAGGAAGTATGTAACTTTTACAATGATAGGATAGAAAAACTGCAAAGTTACAAAGGTGAAATGTTTCATTTCCCACAAAGAACTAAGATAAAGAAACATTTACACCCATTGCACAAAGAACAAATGACAAATTTCAGACTAAGAGTTATGGCGGTGATACTCTTCCATAGAATTGGCCATTTGACAACTTTTTGTTTACAATGTCTTAAGCAGAACAGCAATATAGCGAAAACGAAGTTTTCAGTTTTTTCTTAATATTTTTTATTCTGCTTATTTTAATGAACTATTTGACGCATATTTTCAACCTTCGTGTACAGGAATATGGTAATTATTTATTTTTCTCGGCAGAGTCCTTGTTTGTGTCATTTAGTTGTTACCACACGCCGTCAGTCAGTCCATCCGTCTGTCTGTCTCGTTTTAGATCAACAACTTCCACGAACTAACCAGAAAGAAATAAAACTGCTGCACGTCAGATACACTGTATGACCATGTGCCTGTGGTATTGTCGTTCAGAATCAATAGAATGTATGGAGTTATTGCCTTTTTTTCTTTTAACTTAATTTTTATGCCACATTTTGCACAAAAACATTATTGTTGACTCTGATTTGAATGTCAAATATTAAGTAGTTCTTTGTTATTTACAACAATGCCAGGTGATAATTAACATGTATTTCAATACTTTTTTTCACATCATCATTGTAAAATGGAGGTGAGGCAACGATGAGCAATTTTTGCTTTTCTTTTTCATATTTATTTTAATACAAGTAATCGTTTTAGGGAAAAGCACTTTTATACACGTAGTTTACTATTTATCTTCGTGATAAAAATACATAGTAGTATGGTCCATTCGTAATATCTTAGACACTGTTTCGAAGGTAAAAATTCAAGTATGCCGAATGAAATTTTATTTCTCTACCCGCCAAACTAACCTGTAACCCTTTTAGTACGTCGTAATCTATTGTCAGATAATAGGATCCAATGCATTTCGATACATTTCTTTCACATTCTTCTTTGTTGGAAGAATCCTTGGAAGACGCTCTACCCCCACCACCAATAGACACACCTCCACGCCTACACGTGTCCCAGTACAAAGGTCATCCCAGTGGTTTCGGCGATCTGGGGAACATGGAGAGTTATTTTTAGGTATCTTGAGAACATTAGTCACTACTTTCAGGGATCTAGTGATCAAAGTCCTAATTTTAGAGATCTGAGGGAAATAATTTGGGGGAACTATGGCAACTACGTTTTGGGGACCTGGGGAACAATTGCTAATACTTCAAGAGATCCAGGAAACAGGAGCCCCCTTTGAAGGGCCTCATGAATAAATTGTTTAATACATCAGTTTCTTAACAAAATCATTTAAAAAGTCCCACCATACTGCATATTACCACCCACCCCTCCATCTATGCCAACAAGTGGGAAGTGATACTTCCAAAGTTGCCCCACCCCACACACCACTCCCCCTAATAATTGAAACGCTCATACGCCCATGAACTACAAAATACTTTTATAAACAGTACCTGTGTTTAACAGCCATACAGACAGAACATCCAATCTTGTCATCATTCCGACAGTACATGTCAATAAGTTTCTTTGGATGAAGTGGGCACATATCCGTCGGCTCAGTCATCAAACTTTTCAATACATTGGTCGGGAACTCTGCCTTTTCCACTATAGTGTGACATTTCATGAACGGCACTTTCCCGTGAATATCAACACACGTGCTACAATAAAAATCCTGGCAATTAATGCAGAATTTTATAGCTTCTCTATTCCTGTTATCAATTTTACAGCTCGAGCAATTAAACTCAAATATTTCATCTGATTCGCTCTGAACTTTACGCCCCGTACTTCCTGCCGCCGCCATTTTGTTTGCTCTGGTTTGAATAAGACATTTATAATATTATCGTAAACATTATTGACCTGGTTAGCATTTCCCGTAAATGGAAACGAAAGTAGACCGTACAACAGTATATCAGTGTAAAATTTAAACTTGAATATTTTAGTGTGAATACGCAAATAGATTACACCCAGTGTATGAGATGTCCTTGTTCGGTACATTAAGATTAATCAATATGTTTATTTGTACGGTTTAAAGATCTCGAGTTGAAGCGATACAAATTATAGACAGATATAGTTGACTGTAAGACATACACTGAAAACCAGCAATAGTTGTTGTTGTTGTTGTTACGATAGAGTGGTTAGTTGTTAAGGTTATGGTAGAGTGTGCAGTTGTTGTGGCTATGATATAATAGTGAGTTGTGGTAATGGTAGAGGGTTTAATTGTTGTGGTTATGGTCGATAGTTAAGTTGTTGTTATGAGAAAGTGTTTAGTTGTTGTTATGGTAGAGTGTGTAGTTATTGTGGTTATGGTAGAGTGTTTAGTTGTTGTGATTATGGTAGAGAATGTGTAGTTGTTGTTGTTATGGTAGAGTGTGTATTTGTTGATGTAATGGTAGAGTGTGTAGATGTTGATGTTATGGTATAGTGTGTAGTTGTTGATGTTAATTCACAGTGTGTAGTTGTTGTTGTTATGGTAGAGTGTGTATTTGTTGATGTTATGAAAGAGTGTGTAGTTGTTGTTATAGTACAGTGTGTATTTGTTGAGGTTATGGTAGCGTGTGTAGTTGTTGATGTTATGGTAGAGTGTGTAGTTGTTGTTGTTATGGCAGAGTGTGTATTTGTTGAGGTTATGGTAGAGTGTGTAGTTGTTGTTGTTATAGTAGAGTGTGTATATGTTGAGGTTATGGTAGAGTGTGTATTTGTTGATGTTATGGTATAGTGTGTAGTTGTTGATGTTCTGGTACAGTGTGTAGTTGTTGTTGTTATGGCAGAGTGTGTATTTGTTAAGGTTATGGTAGAGTGTGTAGTTGTTGTTGTTATAGTAGAGTGTGTATTTGTTGAGGTTATGGTAGAGTGGGTATTTGTTGATGTTATGGTATAGTGTGTAGTTGTTGATGTTCTGGTACAGTGTGTAGTTGTTGTTGTTATGGTAGAGTGTGTATTTGTTGATGTTATGAAACAGTGTGTAGTTGTTGTTGTTATAGTAGAGTGTGTATTTGTTGAGGTTATGGTAAAGTGTGTAGTTGTTGATGTTATGGTACAGTGTGTAGTTGTTGTTGTTATGGTAGAGTGTGTATTTGTTGAGGTTATGGCAGAGTGTGTAGTTGTTGTTGTTATGATATAATGTGTAGATGGTGTGGTTATGGGAGAGTGTTTAGTTGTTGTTATGTTAGAGTGTGTAATTGTTGTGGTTATGGAAGAATGTGTAGTTGGTGTGGTTATGGTAGAGTGTATGGTTATAGCAGAGTGTTTATTTGTTGTGATTATGGTAGATTATTAAGCTGTTTTGGTTATGATACAGTGTTTATTTGTTGTGGTTATGGTAGAGTGTTTAGTATTTGATGTTATGGTAGAGTTTTTAATTGTTGTGGTTATGGTAGATAGTTGAGTTGTTGTCACGTTATGGGAGAGTGTTTATTTGGTGTTGTTATGGTGTTGTGTTTAGATGTTGTGGATATGGAAGAGTGTTTAGTTGTTGTGGTTATGGTAGTGTGTTAAGTTGTTGTTGTTATGGTAGGATGTGTAGTTGGTGTGGTTATGGTAGAGTGTTTGGTTATAGCAGAGTGTTTATTTGTTGTGGTTATGGTATATTATTTAGTTGTTTTGGTAATGATACAGTGTTTATTTGTTGTGGTTATGGTAGAGTATTAAGTTGTTGTTGTTATGGTAGATAGTTGAGTTGTTGTTGTGGGAGAGTGTTTATTTGTTGCTGTTATGGTGTTGTGTTTAGATGTTGTGGATATGGTAGAGTGTTTAGTTGTTGTTGTTAGAGTAGAGTGTTTAATTGTTCTGGTTATGGTAGTGTGTTTATCGTCGTTTTCAACAATTGTTTAATCATATCGTGACGGTGTCTACTTGAGACAGTATTCTGATCGCTGCCACACTGGGGTATCATGCTGCAGACACATGGTATGACGGTGTCTACTTGGGACGGTATTCTGAGCGCTTCCACAATGGGGTATAATGCTGCAGACACATGGTATGACGGTGTCTCCCTGAGACTGTATTCGGAGAGCTGCCACACTGGGGTATCATGCTGTAGACTCATGGTATGACGGTGTCTACGTGAGACAGTATTCTGAGTGCTCGGTGTCTACTTCAGACAGTATTCTGAATGCTGCCACACTGGGGTATTATGCTGCAGATACATGGTATGACGGTGTCTACATCAGACAGTATTCTTAGTGCTGCCACACTGGGAAATCATGCCGTATACACATGGTATTACACCCCACCAAATCACATTAAACTGTTACTGGGCAGACCATTCCTAGAACTATCCTCTAACTTCTGAGCGCCAAGCGATCAATTTTTTAGTTCTATTTTCTTTTTATAAGTTTTTGGTGTTTTTGGTATGATCCGGTTGGTGATCGAGTCTAGGACCTTTACATGCATGTCTGACGCTCTACCACTACCGCTCTACCGCTGCAGTGTAACTAGCAATATATACAGAATGTTCAGGTACGAAATAGTTTGATTTTATATTTAAAAGTACACAGGTCAGTTTTGATAAACGTTCAAGTAAAGAGAAACACAGTTATCTTGGCGTAGACGTTAAATCAAGTTCACGTGTGAATCCTGTCCTTACACCTATACACACATCACCATATGGAGATATCAAACTCAAAGTGATAATGGCTGATGCGCCATTTAACAATTTAACATTTATTATTAAACATGATTGGTCACAACAGTTTTGAAAATACCAATGGACGTGAAATCAACTACACCATAGGGTCCGACATAATAACAGTAACAATTATATTCCGGAACTAGAAATTGTCAAACAGGGTACTATTAGTTTATGTCAGGGGCGTAGCTTGGCTGAACACGATTTGTAGACACAGTTGTAGGGGTTGGGATCCTGCTCCCTCGAATTTTTTTCTAGCTAGGCCGTCGTAGGTGCGTTTAGGCGTATATTTCTTATGCTTTTAGTTTATCCTTAATATTAACCTTGAATTCACTGTTTTATAACCAAATACATTGATAAAATGATGTAAAATATCTGGATCATATTCAATGATGTTTTTGTTGCGAATTTCTAGTTTACCCCACTAGGGGTCCGATATTTTTATTATATATTTCATAAAAATATGTAGGCACGTGCCTACAGTGCCTATAGGGAGCTACGCCACTGTATGTTGACAACTGTTTAACGAATTATTTCTCTGAGGCGACCCAATAAAGTAAAAGAAATAAGATACAGATGAGTTATTTGATTAGACAAGAAGTTATCGTCAGGTACCATGGTGTAGTGGTTATCTCGTCCATTTCAAACGTGGAAGGTCTCGAGTTCAATCCTCGGCGGAACCTGTCAATTACTTTCTTGTGTATTTTATTTGTATTGATAATACTGAAATTGGGTTGGGCCACCAATTATTTCAACATTAGATTCTGTCCTCTCCGTACAATTTAAGTTTAACAAATAACATTAATTATGTCATTTGCCATGTTCCGTCGAGGATTGAACTCAGACGTGCTAACTACTACACCACGAAAACTGACGTTTATCTCAGACAACTTAGTTTTGTCAAACAGGGTACACTTACCCTCTGTATATTGAATCAATAACAAAAAAGAAATTCCCAAATGACTATCTTGTCTTGTGGCATGTATTATTTAAACATAGGTTCACAGGTTCCGCCGAGGATTAAACTCAAGTCTTTCGGCGTGTTCAGCAAAGGTGAAAACTACTACACCACGGAACCTGTCAAAATAACGATGATGGACACAGTCCAACTTTATAGTTTTGTCAAACAGGGTACAATTGCGTTCTGTATATTAAGTGAATAACAACAAAGAGATTCCTAATGTTTATCTTGGTCACTTGCCATGATTTGTTTAAAACAAGTTTACGCCGAGAATTGAACTTAGGACCTTCCGTGTGTTAAGTGGGCTTGATAATCACTGTCACCACGGAGCCCGTTATAATAACATTAACGTTTATATTCCGAAGTATAGGTTGTCAAAGAGGGTACATCTAGTGTCTGTCTATAACTGTTCAAACAACCCACTGAGGTGACCATATAGATTTAAAAATACACGAACAAACACGGAAACTTAACCCAATGTAAAAGGCAGAAGAACACGTCAACTACTGAGTCTACTGAGTATACCAATAGATATTAACGAACGTCACGTCTATATAATGGCTGTAGCATATTGGCACATTGTAAACTAATTTTTAAGGTATCTTTAACAACACTATGTATACTGATTTTTAGACAATACAATAAGCGTAATCTCTCTTGTTGATACCATTTTGAATGGTTTTGTTGATTAATTGGATTTGAAGATAGTTTTATTACTGCTGCTTTTGAATGCAGGAGACATGGAAAGCAATGCTGGACCCACAGACGATGAATATGTTTTATCGGTTTTACATTGTAATATAAGAAGTATAAGAAATAAGATAAATTTGTTTCTGAAAACCTTTGAGATCGTGATATTCTTTGTTTTACTGAAACTCACCTTGATAACCAGATACTAAATGGCAGTTTAATATTTAATGAGAATATTTATATATTTTATAGAAAGGACCATTTTAATCGTGGGGATACGTATTTATGTTTCAAATGGTACTATTCATACCATGCTAAGTGACTCGCAAATATTTTGCAACGAATCACAAAATCAAAAATGAAAATATACTATTAGATGTGTTCTATAGTCCCAAACTGCAGATACAACGTTTGTTTTCATAACCTAAATGAAAGTATGGAGAAGATCAATGAAACATGTAAAGATATCGTCTTGTTAGGTGATTTTAATGAAAACTTTCGTCTTTCGAACACCTGAATGATATATAATATTACCATTCCAATACGGATAGTTGTTGGTCTTTATGCGGACGACAGATCCTTATATTGTTCTGTAAATTTTGCCCAACATCATAAACTATAATATTTATTAATCTATATGATGTAAAAAATGGCTGATGATTTTTAATCCAAACAAAACTGAAGCTATGTTATTCTCTTTAAGAAAACATAATAGACTACCTACTATTGTATTTAAAAATACTTCTTAACAATGTGTTAATTCTCCTAAACAGCTTGGTGCTACTTTAAGCAATAATGGTAATTGTTTGAAAAAAATATTACTTTCTGTTTCCAAGATAATACGCATTAAAAGACGGTTAAAATTCCATATTGGAACAACTGCACTCAATCAAATGTATATATCGTACAGGCGCCCAATTCTAGAGTATTCTTCATTAGTCTGGGATGGTTGCACAGTGCACCTCACATACTCAATAGAAAAGCTACAAGACGAAGCAGCTCAAATTGTCACATAATTCACAAGATCAGTGTCTATTAAAGATCTGTGTAATGAATGTGCATGGTAACTACTTAAAAAGAGAAGAGAAATTCAGAATTATTATCTTATGCAAAATGGTTAACCATTCTAATAGTCATAGTTACGTCAATTATCCTTTCCCAACTCTAGTTGGTGTAACAACTGAATACCCATTTAAAAAGAGAGAATTATACTACACCGTATTGTATAACAAAGATAAAGCGAAAGCCATGCAGTCCCTCGTCCATTATTTTTTGGAATCAGCTTGATGACAATACTAAAGCAGCGCCTTCACTTTCAATCTTTAATAATACATTACACCATTATGCTAAAACACCACAATATTATTCTCACGGCAAACGATGTGTCTCAGTTTATCATGCAAGACTTAGAAACGACTGTAGTAAACTAAAGGCTGATTGATGTATGTAGAAATCATTTGCATCCCTCACCGTTCTGTGAGTGCCAATAGTTTATCGAAGATGTTGAAAACTACTTTTTTAAATATCGTAGATATAGCAATCAAATACTAGACTTATTTCAAACAACACCAGAATTATCAATCTATTATTGAGTGGAAATGAAATTATATCAATAGAAGATACCATAACTGTTGTGGATACTGTCCATAATTGTATTTAATATACGCATAGATTCGGATATAGTTATTATTAATAATAATAATAATAATATTTTAGTAAAAAAATGCATAGAAAAAAATATAACTAAACTGTTACAATTTGGTTGATTAGCTAAATTATAATAAGAAGATGTAATCAAATGTCGTTTGACGCCTACTTAAATAGAGATTATTTATATGAACGTTTGCCTTTTAATATAGTGTATATTAAGATGAAAATGTACATCCATGTCTGTACTAGTGTGTTATGTCCAAATGCGAGTACAAAGTTATGCCTTCTGGGAATGTTTATTATATTGGGAGGCAAGAAAACTTTTCTTTCTTTTTTTTTTTTTTTTTGTCTGCTAATAATCTCTCTCTCTCTCTCTCTCTCTCTCTCTCTCTTATTCTTTCTTTCTCCCACGTAATCACCTTCTGTATGCTTATTATTGTTTACATAAAGATAAACATGTATTTGGTTCTGTTATAAACTGTTAATTTGTTACTTGTGGGGGAGGACCGAATCTCTCAGTTGGAAGAACTTGTCGCCCAACTTTATTTCAAAATATTTGAAATAAAATATGTTTAAACTAACGTCACGGTTTCGTGTTGTGGTGGATATCATGTCCGCTTTACACGCGAATGGTTCCGATTTAAATCATCGCCGGACCCTGTCATTTATTTTTCTTGTGAAAGTTTCCGTGGTAATCAGTTAACATGTTACCAGGCGGAAACTAGAAATAATCATGCCGACACAAATACATCCACATCCCACACGTGCTCAATCAGGTTTAGATCAGGCGGTCCAGGGGAGAGTACTGATGGCGTTCTGCTGCATAAACTGCTTGAACCCGATGAGGTCTCGCATTATCGTCCATGTAGACAAGTCTGGTAGCCAGTAGGTGGTTTTCAAAATGGTCTTTAACGATTACATTCAGGATTTCATGCATGTACCTGGCACCGGTCAGATTACCACGGACACTTAACATGTCCGACTTACAGTTGTTGAACTGTTCACTCCATATCAAGACCGATCCGCCACCAAAGGATGAATGTTCATTGGTGTGAATGCTGTCCGTTTGTGGTGTAAAGAAGGAGCCTGTTTTCATACGACCAGTGGATATTTCTCCATGTCTTCAGGTTCAAGCCAAGTCTCACCATTCCCAGCGGTTCATGCGATAAACATTAGTCAGCACGGGACGCTTAACCACCCTCCGTAACCTTAAAACTGCAAAAATAGGTCGATTCCTTACTGTTCATGACGACAATTGCCAGTGCGGAATCCAGTTCTCATTCATAAAGATGCTTGTCGCAAACGGATGACGCCTTACATGTCAGAGTAGATTGCGATCTTCGCATGCTTACGTCATACTAGGCCGTCCTGAATTTGGAGGGTCCTACACGTCATTGGTTTTCCGCTGTTTCTGTGCCAATCTGCTAATAACCGAGTGTTGGTAACCGAGCTGTCGACCATAAGCTTTGTAGGACATGTCTGCATTAATCATACCTATTTTTCGACAGCTGTCTTTTCTTCGAGCCATTTTATCATCAAAATGGTGACTTCACGTCAAAATAATGACTCGATTTAAGAATACATTCAAATTATGCATGTACTTGTGTCAACTTAACGTGCAATTTAACAATTCACGTGTGGATCGTTGCAAGGGCGAAGTGCACGAACTTTATGTGTCAACACCACCACCGACGAACCACATGATATCTACAGAGCGTTGTTCTTACCAATACCAAAATGATTTTAATTTTAGAAATTGCAATTGTGTTCGCGCTAAAATTGTGGAAAATGTCGGGGGGGGGGGGGGGGGGGGGGGGGGGGTGGGGGGGTGGGGGAGGGCGCTTAACTTTTTTCCAAGTGTATATACGATTGATTTCCAGATGTGTATATTTGATGACGTATTAGATGTATATTATATATAATACAAACATGTTTGTTGTGTGAAAAATCAGTATGATCTTGTTGTTCCGTTGCCTCACACAAGGTATAGTGTCTTCGAAAAATATCCCCCCCCCCCTCCCAAAAAAAACAAAAAACAAAACACATTCTGTTATTTTCGTTCTTTGGATATGTTCTGGCCTTCAAACGGACCCTTTGTATCAGACATTAATTATAAGGTTAATGTCCTTTGACAATACTGATGCTAAAACAAGTACTATATTACTAAGAGAAAGTATTGCATGTGCTTATCATGTTCATTCAAATACGCACGTCATGACCAGGTATAAAACAAAACGACAGGTTCCGCCGAGGATTGAACTCGGGACCTTCCGCGTGTAAAGCGGACGTGATAACCACTACACCACGGAACCTGGTATGATAACAAAGTTCCCACTTTATAGTTTTGTCAAATAATGTACAATTACTATCTGTATAATACATTGAAACAACAAAGGCAATCCTAATGATATCTGATTCGCTTAACGTGCACTGTTTAAAACAAGGTTCAAAGATTCCGCTGAGACTTGGACTCGGGACTTTCCGCGTATTAAGGGGACGTGATAACCACTACACCACGGAACCTGGTATGATAACAAAGTTCCCACTTTATAGTTTTGTCAAATAATGTACAATTACTATCTGTATAATACATAGAAACAACAAAGGCAATCCTAATGATATCTGATTCGCTTAACGTGCACTGTTTAAAACAAGGTTCAAAGATTCCGCTGAGACTTGGACTCGGGACTTTCCGCGTATTAAGGGGACGTGATAACCACTACACCACGGAACCTGGTATGATAACAAAGTTCCCACTTTATAGTTTTGTCAAATAATGTACAATTACTATCTGTATAATACATAGAAACAACAAAGGCAATCCTAATGATATCTGATTTGCTTAACGTGCACTGTTTAAAACAAGGTTCAAAGATTCCGCTGAGACTTGGACTCGGGACTTTCCGCGTATTAAGGGGACGAAATAACCACTACACCACAGTCATAATAAAGCACTGTGACTGAACACCTCGAGATAATTTAACTTTTTTTGTAATTTAATATCAATGAATGAATACCTGTTTTAAATATTCAATGATACCGAATGTCCTCAGGAATAAAATGTAAGTAAAATTTATGTTAAAACATATATAAGCGTTTCTTTTTATTTTCAGTATATTTTGAAGTTATTAAACAGGGTACTTGTTTCTGTTGACAATTTTTTAATGAAATATTTCATTGAGTCGACCCAATAAACAACAAGGAAAAAATATAAACGTAGCCCATACAAGACAAAACAATACAGATATGTTTTCTGAATATATCATGGTTTTGTGGTGTAGTGATTATCACGTCCGCTTCACACGTGGAAGGTCCCGAGTTCAATCCAAAACCTGTTTTTTTTTCTTGTGACATTTTTAGTGGTTATAAGTTTTTTACTATTATTGATATTACAGAACTTGAGTTGGGCCACAAGTTTATACAATGTTAGACTCGCCATACAGTTGAGTAACAGTTAAACAATAACATCAATTATAAGGTATGGTAGTTTTAAACAATTGTATCCAGATGGAGGAGACTTAAACGGAATAATAAAATAAATAAACACGTAACAAGTTTGAAACTAGAATTACACATGTCGACACAAATACTTCCACTTTCTGTAACGGAGTTAGCTGATCGCAACATTAATATATATGTCCGTATTTAAAGTTGTGTATTTAGTTGTATATTACAAACATTTATGATGTATAAGAACGCGATATAACCGTGTTGTTCCATTGTCACACCATCACTCCAAGATTTATTGCCTTATACAATTATTACAAAAATGACAGGCTCCACCGAGGATTGATCTCGAGACAGAGACGTCATTTACAATCACTACACCACGAAACCTGACGTTAATATACATTATTAATATTTTCGATAAGTCCGTTGAGATATTATATATATATATATATATATATACACATATATATATATATATATATATATATTCTCCAACCCCAATACTTTATACAAAACCAGTTAAGTGGTTTATATGTAACGTGAGTGAAGTGGCGTGTTTGATAAACCCGATGGACAGATACAGTAAAACATTCTGCTTGTTTCTTCCTTTGCGTGTGTTCTAGCCTTCAAACAGACCCATTGTATCCGACATTAATTATAAAGTAAATGTTCTTTGGCGTTACTGATGCTTAATCAAATATTATATAAATAAGAGAAAGTATTGTATGTGCTTATCATGTTCGTTATCTCGTAATGAACAGGTATAATAACAAATTTACAGTTTCTGCCGAGGATTGAACTCGGGACCTTTCGCGTGTTCAGCGGACATGATAACCACTACACCACGGAACCTGGTATGATAAAAATGGTAGGCATATTCCAACTTTATAATTGTGTAAAACTGTTTACAAGTACTTCCTGTATAATAAATAGTTACAAAACAGGCAATCTTAATGATAACTGGTTCGCTTAACGTGAACTGTTTAAAACAAGATTCACAGTTACCGCCGTGGATGGACTCCGAACTTTCCGCGTATTAGGCGGACGTGATAACCACAGACTACACATCAGAGTAATAATAATAACTCATACTAACTGTAACGTGCATATTTTGAACTATAGGTTGTCAAACAGGGTAGTTTCTGTCGACAACTGTTTAATTAATTATTTCACTGAGGCGATCCAATAAATAAAAAAAATACAATGGAAAAATGTAAAATTAACCCATAATAGAAAAATAAATAAACGTGTGTTTTCTGAATATCAGATGGTTTATGGCTTAACAGACAGTCAAATATGGTAGTTTTATTTAAAGTCATTTTATTCACATGTTTATACATTTTTCAATAATTGTCTCTAAATCTATATCAATTATAAGTCTCAGTTAACGACTTAACTCACTAAGGTCTGTCTCTGAAACTAGCATGTTACCCTAAGCAAGGCCAATCTCTAGATATGTTTATATTCGGGTTGGAAGTTGTTATATAGAGGTTACGGATTCGACAGTTCGACAAGGCATAGTACACACCACTTTGTAACAAGTATTACGACGACCGAAATAATTTCCTAACCTCATCGTTCAGATTTATTTGAAAATTCAGATTCATTGATTGAATTTTTAGCGTCATTTTTTATGCCATCAAGAGCTAACAAACGATCAGTTAACCTATCCACTGTTTCCTGGGATTAACCAGTACTCGAGCACACTCCATCTCCGCAAGTAACTGATAACTTTCCCACTTGAATCAGTGGTGAGAGACGAATGATAATGAGACACAATGTCGTATATTTCAATCATCACGGAGACAGTTGCTGGACGGGGGATTCGAGCTCACGACCCCTTGATTGATAGTCAGACGCGTAATGCAAATTCAGAAAATTATGAATCGAGAAGTTTATTCAACGAACAAAATTCCTTGCGACATACTATCCCAACACAAAACATGCAGGTAATTCTAGAAGTGCTTCGTCGGCTACGACGCAAGGTAAGCCCATAGGCGGAGAAGTTTCTGAAGCTTTTGATCTTTTAGGAGATTTAAAAAACGAAATAGCAAATAACAATGTCTAAAGACAGAGACAATTTCAAGAACATTTCACATAAGCATCAGTTTGTCTTTAACTCGGGGATAAAATTAGGATTAGAAAATATTGTGCCACGTGCTGCAGACACAAATTTTGTCAGACAGACGGCTTTGGATTTAGTTAAGAAAATTAATTACAGGAATAAGATTATTAAGGTAGCTGATAAATCCCCTGGTGGGCTGGCCCACAGTTAGAGAGTACGAGACCCGCTCTCTTCGAAGTGATAGTGAAGACGAGAAAAAGTTGAAAAGTGCAGAATTCAGAGCCGTCAAAAAACTTAAAACTTCTCACACTAAACAATATGCTTCCTCACACTCTTTTTCTGATTTCATTCGGGTTTCTTTGTATGGCGGAAAGACGGCACCTGTCGGGAACAACTCTTCATACTCGTCACGTGGTCAATCAGTTCCCGCCAATCCTGGGAATTCAAGAGAGTATCCCTTTCGTCCGAAACGTACAGCAAATCCAAGAGACGTCTGCTTCAGCTGTGAAAGGAAAGGGCATTTCAGAGCAGACTGCACGTTTTCAAACAGCAAGACAATATTCACTATGCCATCATCAGAAAGCAGAAAAGCTTCAATTCACTCGAGTGCCAATAAATGATAACATAATTTGACTCTGTTTGAACATGATCAGTTCTTTGAATTATAAGAAAGGAAATAGTCTATGTCTTCAGATTCAGGACAATCAAATGCTAATGGGAAACTGAAAAGTAAAATTAGTTTCTGGGAACATATCGAAGCAAATTCGGATATTTTAGATGCTATAAGGTTCAGGTACAAAATATATTTTCTTTCTACTCCTTAAAGCTCTTTTTTCTAAAAATAACAAATCTGCAGATGAAAATATAGATTTCGTAGAAAGCTCTATTGCTGAAATGTTACAGTGTCAGTATATTATTGAAACGCCTTTCAAACCACATATTGTAAGTCCTCTGATTGTGTCATTTAATAAATAGGGAAAGAAAAGGCTTATTTTAGATTTACGCATTGTATAAAAACATATTCGGAAAGAAAAAAATACATTTGATGATTGGAAGACAGCACTCGACTATTTTGAAGAAAATTCTTATTGTTTCAAGTTTGACCTATCTAAAGGATATTACCAATTAGACATTTTCCCGCCGCATCAAACATTCCTTGGGTTCTCCGTAAAGGGGAAATACTTCTGTTTTACTGTAGTTCCTTTTGGTTTGAGTTATGCCCCTTTTATTTTTACCAAAGTGTTGAAAGAGATGGTTAAAGCAACACATCCACGTTTGAACTTTAAAAAAAAAAAAATTAATTGAGTTATTAGCACATTTCCCATACAAACATATGATCAATTAGCTGTATATGAGCATATAAACACAATCCCGAACAAAATGATGCCCAAATTGTAATGCGTGACTAACACTTTATAAAACAAGCGTGTAACTCACCCAAGTCAAAAAAAATTGTCAAAATGACTTTCACGGCAGGTAAAGTACACTACGCACTAAAACGTGAAGTTTTTTAATACGAATCGCATAATTCAATTTGAAGCCAAGTTGGAATCCTCGGCAATTTAAAAATAATTTATAAAGCGTTTGTCGCGCTTTATAATTTAGACATCTTTTTTTATAATTCTAAAGCGTTCTGGATAGTGTTTGTTAGCACATATACAGCTCACTGACCATATATTATATATGGGAAATGTGCTCACAACTTAATTGGAAAACTTTTTAAAAAAGTTTAAACGGTGATGTGTTGCTTTAAGTACTAGCGTTTTAACGGTATATAAATGTTTATGTTCTAGATGACGGATGGGGTACAAATTCAAATTATGAAATTACGCTTTTAGATGCTAAATTCATAAGAAATAGTTTAGAATCTGCAGGTTTTGTAATTAATGTTGAAAAATCTATTTGGTCGCTAGTAAAAATAGAATGGATAAGTATCATTGGGAAATCTGAGGGTTTTTGTATCTTTAGTACTATGAATGGTAGACAGTCTGAAACAGTCATTTTACAGTGTATTTGACAATCTTTCTTTCGTGTCAGCTAAACAATTGGATGTATGCGCAGGTAAAATGGTGTCCATGTTGCCAGTTATTAGAAACGTGGTAAGTTTATTAATAATGTTTCTGTATATGGAAATCGAAAGATTGTTTTCTTGGGATTTCGGATATAAGCTTTCGGTAGATGATTTGTGTATATCTGAGTTAAAATTCTACCAAGAAAATATTGAAAGCATCAATTGTAGGTTTCTCAAAAAATACACACCTACTCTAACAATTGTGTATTCTGCTGCTAGCAATGTTGCTTGTTCAGCTTATATAGAAAATACAAGACCTACATACCGAGTCTTAAAAAAATATTCAAATTGTGTGTGTATCATCATATCGATCTAAAAATTCAAACGGTACCGAGAAATGAAAATCAGACAGCAGATTATGTAAGTAGAACTCATGATACTGATGAATAGGAGGTAACCCCAGATTTCTTCAATTTTATGAAGTCACTGTGGGGAACTTATGAAATTTATGGGTTTGCTAGTTCAGAATATTGCTAGGTTTTTCAGATACAATTCATAATTCTATGATTTTAAAACTGAAGCTGTAGACTGTTTCACGCCAAATTGGAAAAGTGCTAATAATTGGCTCGTTCCACCAATGAATGTCATTCAATGTCTGGTACTTCAATCTTTAGTTCTAGAATATTTTCTAGTAAGGTACATGCAGTCAGGTACTAGCATTTGGTTAATGCACAGTGGTGCAGTTTAGTCCAAGTGGGGCATTTAAATATGTTTATATTTATGCATAGTGGTGCAGTTTAGTCCCAGCGGAACTTTTAAATCAGTTTATGGTGTAATTTATATCTATGCACAGTGGTGCAGTTAAGTCAAAGTGGGACAGCTTCATCTGTATATATTAATACACAGTGGTGTAGTTTAGTCTCTGTGGGACAGCTTAATCTGTATATATTTATGCACAGTGGTGCAGTTTAGTCCCAGTGGGACAGTTACAACAGTTGATATTTATGCAAAGTGGTGCATTTTAGTCCCAGTGGGACAGTTACAACAGTTGATATTTATGCAAAGTGGTGCAGTTTAGTCCCAGTGGGACAGTTACAACAGTTAATATTTATGCAAAGTGGTGCAGTTTATAATTATGCAAAGTGGTACAGTTTAGTCCCAGTGGGACAGTTACAACAGTTGATATTTATGCAAAGTGGTGCAGTTTATAATTATGCAAAGTGGTACAGTTAAGTCCCTGTAGGACAGTTACAACAGTTGATAATTATGCAAAGTGGTGCAGTTTAGTCCCAGTGGGACAGTTACAACAGTTGATATTATTGCAAAGTGGTGCAGTTTAGTCCCAGTGGGACAGTTACAACAGTTGATAGTGGTGCAGTTTATAATTATGCACAGTGGTGCAGTTTAGTTTCAGTGGGACAGTTTAATGTGTATATATTTATGCACAGCGGTGCAGTTTACTCCCAGTGAGACAGTTAAATACGTTTATATTTATGCACAGAGGTGCACTTAAGTCCCAATGGGACAGTTAAATACGTTTATATTTATGTACAGAGGTGCAGTATTGTTCAAGTTGAACTTGCTTATATAAGATCATATTAAACGATGTAATTATGTCCATGTTAATAATTATTCACACACTTGAAGGTGAATGGAATCAAGTTTGGCAGAGAAAAAGTTAAAATGAGTGCAAATATATTTGTATATATTCTATAACAATATATTTATATAGGTTATTTAGCGATTTCATTGCTCTTTAATATATATCAAGAATTGTGTCTACCGGCAGTTTTCTATTTTTGTTTGACAAAACTTTATCTATTCCTTTCTATATTTTACGTTTGACAGATACATTTAACGCATGACGCTGGCAACAAATATATTCCGAGAATTTACACCTAGATTTACATATGTACAAAGAGAAACTCAAAGATTTAGTTAAAATTCAAAGTCTGAGAACAATTATAAATAAAAGTTACGATTGTTATTTCAAATCATTTTGTAATTGGTGTAATAAGTATAAATTTTGTCCACTTCTAGCGTCTGAATTTTACGTTACTTTGCATTTAACATTTGTGAAAGATTCGGAACTTTCCGGCTAAAAAAATAATACTTTTATATATAGTATTCCATGGGCTCATAAGACAGCTGGCATTCAAGATCCTTGTATTTCAACTTTTATAAAATCAGTTAAAGAGGGAATTTTATGTACAACAGTGAAACCTTAACAACAAAACAAACATTTTTTCTGTCGGAGATATTACAAAATTAGTGGACAAATTTGGGTATTTTTCTAATCTTGCCAGTTGAATGTTCATTACAACGTGTTTAATCAGGTTTGCAGGATTTCTGCGGTTTGATAAGTTGGTCAATCTCATAAAAAGTGGCATTAGTTATAGTCATGACCATAGTCAAATTGAACTTAACATAGTGTCAAGCAAAACAGATCAAGGAAAAAAGGAAGTAAAGTAGTCATTGCTAGAACGGGGAAGAATACTTGTTATTATGTATTTAGATAAATATCTTGAGTTAGGGGACTTATGTCACGCCTCAAATAAATATCTCTTTAGAAATGAAATTTTTTTTAAGAAGCTAGGAAAACATGTTTTAATGAAAGGAAAACACACATTTCATATTTAAAAAATAGAGAAATTCTCTTACAAAACTTATTGTTGTGAGGTTACGATAAAAACTTGTATGGCTTACATTCATTTAGATCAGGGGGCGCCACAAGTGCAGCTTGTGCAGGTTTTCCTGACCGTTTATTTAAAAACACGGTAGGTGGAGGTCGGATAGTGCTAAAGATAGATATGTAAGGGAATCAAACGAAGTAAAAGCAAGTGTTTCCCTAAACTTGGGAATATAATCGTACATCATATGTTATAGCCAACTGGTTATCTAATCAACCCGTTCTTTTTCTGTGGTAGTTGTTATATAGAGGTCACGGTTATTGATTGAACTAAAATGCTCAGTCAAGCAGATAGGCGGGAAAAAATTGATCGTGCGTTTCAAATGACTTGAAATTATCTAGCGTCATTCGACAGTTCGACAAGGCAGAGTACACATCAATTTGTAACAAGTACCAACCAACCCACCCATTTTGAGAAATGAGAATTGTAATAAATGTATGTGTTATTAATCATATTTTTTAATTGTTAGAGAAATGACGATTTTCTATTGTCATAGGAACGTGAGACACGGTAAACGAGTGTATTCAGAATGTTAGGGACAGTGGTGTTGGACAATGGAACATGAGATCTATATTTCTTTTATCAATGAAAGTGTTATGTGGCATAGATGCCATTGTATTATAATGGCAATATATTTTATTTCTCGACCACTGTTCATGTGTGAATAAAAATGTGTATAACTAGATTTAATATATCTTTGCCTTGTCGGTACTACTCCTATAATGTGTCTGTTATTTAATCAACTAACTTGAAATAAGATGATAAATGCTTTATAATTGGATGGAATGAAATGAAAGTAAAAGATAAATAACTATATCATTCTGTTTTTCCCACTTCCAAAAAGGCCTCGAGCACTTTTCCCTGATTGGTCAGCTCGGTACTACATGGCTGCAGGTCAATTTCTTAATTACTGAGTCCATATTAAACACGCCCATCTCTTATTCCAAACACGCCCTGTCATCCTTACATGGTAATAAGGCTATATTTTGTTTGACATCATCTCCAGCTGCCTGTCATCATTGACATACAGTGACCTTTGATGTTAATGACTCTCTACACAATTTCGTAAACCACCGTCACACTAGCTTAAAATCAGTTTATAAATTTTATGCATCATAAAACATTTTAACTACCTTAATATAACAGTGGCACCGTCAGGTTTTGTGGTGTAGTGGTTATCACGTACGCTCCGCACGCGGAAGGCCCGAGTTCAATCCTCGGCGGAACCTGCCATTTCCATTCTTGTGAAGTTTTCCATGGTAATTGGTTTAAACATATTTTATTTCTATTGATAACACAGAAATTGAGTTGGGAAACAATTTCTGACATGATAACAACTATACCACGGAATAATATCTTATTTTTTTTTTTTTATAACATTTTTTTTCTAAGATTAGATTTGGTCTGTTACAGTTGAAGAAATATCATGAATGAGAAATAATTAAACAATTATATAAAATATAAAATAGAATTATAAGTGAAAAAAAAGAGTTAATACGATACCCACTACAAAACGAAACCTGAAACCTATATTATTAATATTTTCAATATATTAAAATGTGTATACAGTGAAACCTGTATAAGTGATCATCTCTATTAAGCAGCAACTTGTCTTAAGCAGCCACATTCTCTATTTCCTATGTCTATGTTTTCAGAGCAAATTACCTGTATCAAGCAACAACTTGTCTTAAAAGGTCACTTTTGCTCATTCCCTTGATTGACTGCTTAAGATGGGTTTGATTGTATATTTTTTAACCCAATACTTTATAGAATACCGGTTAATCGGTTATTTGTAGATTGAAGGGAGTGGCAAGTTCCATTTATCCCTATCGACAGATCCAGTAAAACCGTTTCTCCTATTTTTTTTTTCTTTGGTTGTGTTTTAGTCTTCAAACGGGCCCTTTTTATCCGAAATAAATTATAAAGTTAACGTTCATTGACCTTACCGATGCTAAAACAAATACTAATCAGAAATAGTATTGCATATGATTATCATGTTATGTCATGACCACAACAAGTTATAAAAAACAATAGTCAGGTTCGGCCGAGGATTGAACTCGGGACATTCCGCTTGTTCAGCGGACGTGATAACCACTACACCACAGAACCTGACGTTATTATATAAAAAGTTATATCATCAATGCTTTCTATATGTCCTTTTAAAGATTTGGTATACATTTTCCTACCACAATATATGACAGAATACCGATTAAGTCTGTTGTTCTATGTAACATAATTGATTAACCCTCCATAACAAACACAGTTACACCTACTCTGCTATTTTCTTCTTTTCGTTAAGTCCTGCCAGGTATAAAAAGATAATCTTCAGGTTCTACCTAGGATTGAACTCGGAACTTTCCGAGTGTTAAGCGGACGTGATAACCACTAAAGCCTGTTAAGACAGCGGTAACAGGTATATTCAACTTTAAAGAAATGTCAAACGGTAAGCATGTTAAGCGGACATGTTAATCGCTAAACTATTATAACAGTGACATTTATAGGTTGTCAAACGAACTACAACTGGTTTCTGTCTACAACTGTTCTGTTAATCTCCCCGAGGCGACCCAATAATTCTTTTAAAAAAGCGTACAACAATAATTACACAGAAACTTATCAATTTTGGAAAAAAAAAAACAACAATGTTGTATTTTCTGAATATACCTGTAAGTGTATATCAGGTTTAGTGGTGTAGTGGTTATCACGTCCGCTTCACACGCGGAAGGTTCCGAGTTCAATCCCGGCGGAACCTGTCAGTATTTTCTTGTGTCATGCAACCTTGGTTGGCATAATTTTCTTGACACCTGGCTTATTCTCGTTGTTATTTGAACGCCTTGTCACAAACTATTACATTGGAGCTTGGAATATGACTTATTGAACAGCGTGTTTTCTCCAACCCGCCCTATCCCTAGTGGTTCTCTTTTGGCTAATAGTTCTTCGTGTTTTTTTCTTGTTACACCCAGAACTTACATGACTACAGATGTGCGCCAAAAGATGAACCAAGAGGATAGTGTTACAAAATTGTAGCACGTAGTAACGTGATTAATTTTAGGGAATCAGGCATTAGATGTATCTGCTGTTTAACGATGCTGAACGCAGCCCATGGTTGAAACTAGAATTATGCATGCCGGCACAAATACCTCCATTTTTGTTACGGAATCTGATTATCACAATATTAATATATATTTTCTGTAAGGCACATCAAATTAAATCAACTTTTCATAATGTTAACATGGCTGAGCATTCGAGTCACGCAATCACTGATATTTCAACTATTGGTATTTCAAAACCATCTAAGGAAACATAATATAATAAGAATTATAGGACACTATAATAAGCGAAACGAGACACTTTCCCTGCCAGACTTTCTCTTAAAAAAACCGCATAATGCAAATATGTAAAGTGTACAATATAAAAAAGCTAAGGAACATTATCATATAAAATAATAATAAGTGATGCGCAGATGTGCTCGATGAATTTGTTGAAGGTGAAGTAGCAAAAGCATAATAACTGAGTGTACGGCAAGATAAAGATAAGTACAAACATGCAGCGCTCTCCTTCCGTTAAGACTTTAGGATAAAATCGTCATCATCGAGTCTCCGGTTATTCCGATCGTTGCACAATTTAAGTAGATCTTGTTTTTTAGTTAAATCGCGACGGTTTTTACTTGAGACAGTTTTCCGAACGGTGTCACACTGGAGTATCATGCCGCAGATACGTGGTACGATACCCCCACCCAGTCCAATTATACATACACAGGGACGACCAGACCTAGAACTATCCTCTAAATACTGAGCGCCAAGTGAGAATAAATCTACTACCATTTTCAAGTTTAAAAATCACCCTTAAAAACATAATAAGAATTACAAATTATTAAAAAATTACCTAGAGAGTTTTAAATCATAAACAACAATGTTTTATCAGTATCAATGGTTTAACGCCAAATGACTTTATTCAAAGACAAATTCAAAGCGTATTAATATAAAAGATTAGACAATATATGTACATATTTTGTAGGAACTATTTTTGAAGCAAACTGACCATTATTAAGGGTTGTACATAACGGAATGAGGATAAGCCATCTGCTCTATCACGTCTCACATCACAATTAAATTTCCCATAGGGCTCTACTGTAACATTATTGTTAACAACACTGTGAAAAATCCAAATCTGCAGCATGGTGTCTGGGCTCAAATTCTTGACTGGTTATAAACAAAAAAATATATAATAAGTTGACCATGTCGGATTTTATTAAATTCAAAGATTTTGCAGGGACCTGTCAATTTCCAGAGAAATACTATGCTAACAATTCATCATCAATACCATTCGAACCCATCAAATCTAAAATGACACAGAATTGTCTAAAAATCCAGTATTAGCATCAAATTTTCAGTGGTGATTTCTTAAATATTGACCATTAAACACATCATAAGGATAAATAAATAACTGCAATGTAAAGTTCTGAAAATAGATGAAAAAGGGAACTATATTTTTAATACTACCTCCTTCATCTGTGGGTCCGGAGTAGTGGTGTGAGTCCCCCATCGTTACAGACATAGGAGGAACTCACCATCGACATGCAGTATTTGAACACCTAAGATGAAAACGCTAATATTTTCAAAAATAAACACCAAATTAAATATTGAACGAAATATTTATATATTATTGAAGATATATTGATAAACTGAATACAAGTTGAACATTCTGTTGTTATTTTAAATTAAAACAACCGGTGACTTTGTTTTAAACAAAACAAGTAAATATGATGATGTGTATGAATTGCTATGAGAACAGATAACAGTTACAAAATAATGTTGTGGATATTGTGTTTTAGTTCAAATTTATTTATTTTACTTCGATTTTGAAAGTTTTTACAACTTAGACAAATCATGTACGTGGTTAGAACCAGTTACTAAGCATATGCGGAAAACATGTCTTGCTTAAGGACCCACACATAGCCATGGTGAAAGATCAAACACAATACCCTCCGATCATGGGTTCGGTGGTCAGCCTCGGGACCATGCGCTCCACAGTGTAGATCAATATCTCATTGAACTTGATATGACACCTTTTAGTACATGCGCATTCGCATTATAACGGATGTCTATGTCATTGCATTAATTACCTGCTATTCAATAATTCAAATTATTTATGTATATACATGATACTGGAACTAGAAAGCGTTCCAGTATATACCCTCCTGTGACGGTACACGGTTGTTTGTATGTACACAATACGCCATGTTTCATTTTAAACCTCTTTAGACAATAATAAAGTTAAGAAATGCATAATCAACTATTGATTAAGTATTCATGTTTTGAGGGCCGTTTTAAAACACCTTGAAAAAATATTTGTCTGATATTTATATCAATATTTATCATAATATCATGCATTGTTTAGCTTAATAAAGTGGTTTACAGGCCAAGGCTTATTAGGCAGGTAATGAAATAAACTTTCAGTTGACATCTCTTGGTTTTCATCCTTCAAATAACATCCAGGATATTGCGTTTGAAAACTGCACGATTATATTTTAGTAAAGCTGAATGAAAATACCAGGTTAGTACATTTCTTGCAGCGTTTACTGGACTCGAGACAAAATTGCAACCATGGTTCGACAGACCTTACCTTGTTGTGTTTCTTAGCCTCATCTAATACGGAAAGACATTTAATCAATGAGGTTGGGAGAACCGCATTTAGAATTAGTCACAGTATAGGCGGGTCTTGAAGCACTCCACAAATGGTGCTAACGTTTGCTGGTCTGATAACTGGTTTCAGTATATCACTGTACTTATAAAAATGATATTCTATGAGGGTAAGTTTTACCGCGTTTAACAACAAAACATCGCTTGGTTTTGTTAGACAAATTGTCCACAATATTTAAGAGTTAATTTAGCATCTTATTTAAACATATTAGTAACATGTTCTTAAGAACTTTTTTTTAATGATAAAAGAAAATCTATTTCAATAAAAGCTATTGTATTTAATGTCCAAGCCATCACAACATTAGCAATATATGCCATAGAATAATCTCTGCCCTGTTTAACAACCAATTGCGAGCTTAACCCGTTTAAACATATTCACCCAACCTCGCTCTTAACCGCCACATCATAAACATGACGTTTTAACTCGGGGTAACGAGACACTTATTGTTAACATAGTCTTATTGTGGTTCCTTTCTATTCACAATAAATACACGTGGTGATGACCGGATAAAATTATGGACGACCCTCGTTGTTCCGAATTACGCCTGACATGAAACGATGTTCTATATCTAATGTAAACCGTCTGATTTCACTGTTAAGTAGTGAGCATGATTGGTTAAACGAGTCAGTTTTGTAATTAATCTCCGAAAAGACAGATGCTTGTCAGCCATTTCGGAATATACCATATGAGGTAAGGAAATAATGTTGTAATGGCGTAAAAAAAAGTTTGCAAAATTTGATTTTTGTGTGCAATTTATTTCATCGATAAGAACAAAGTACAACCGAATTCATCATGTAATACGTGTAGCCTAAAAATAATTTGTAACTACTAAATATGAAACTACCAAATAAATATTGATAGCATGTTTTATCCGTCAAGGTAAAGAAATTAGCTCTATGGAAATAATGCTAAATGCTATTCTAAGACATTGTTTCTATTCTTTTAATTTCGTTACGGACAAAATATGTTGATAAAATTTTATGAAAAATACTTTTGGTTAACAATTTAAAAGGAGTATATATATTTAAATGTGTCAAACACATATAAGTATAAGAAGATAACTTCATGCAAAAAAAAAACATCTTAAAATTGAACAAAATTAAAATAACGTAAAAGTATGTTCACTTTTTATATACACGATACCGATGTCCACTATCGATTTGGTTATCTATTTTTTAACTTGAATTTCGTAACTTAACTCGCAGATAAAAGACACGTGACTCTATTTGACCAATCATGAAACCTAACTCTCCGTATGGTGATACAAACCGAACCATTGCATATTCAAAATGGTGGACACGTTACCGAGCAGGAAGAAGAACCGGAAACAATGTGCGGCGTCGGAGGTTTCCGACCGCGTT
Source organism: Panopea generosa (assembly GCA_029582155.1). Classification (NCBI taxonomy): domain Eukaryota; kingdom Metazoa; phylum Mollusca; class Bivalvia; order Adapedonta; family Hiatellidae; genus Panopea; species Panopea generosa. The sequence continues at coordinate 58,486,691 of CM055904.1, read as the reverse complement.
GTCTTCAGGTACATTCTTTTTTTTTAATAACAATAATAATAAAATAATGATAATAATAAGTAGTAATAACATTACTTATAACAATTATTCCTTATTTATAGAACATTATGACATACTACTATTGAATTCTAGGTACAAACATTATTTTCAATATGGCCTTCTGCAACAACATTTAAAACATTACAATATAAAAGTAACAATTTCAAATGTGTTAATACAACTATTCTTGTGACGAACATTCAATTTAATAAGGCATCCATCTACCATTTATACATATGTACATTTATACTATTTTATTCAAACAATAACAAAAATCATTTATTATGTGTTTTGAGAAGGTAACTTCTATATTGACATCTAAATGAGTGAATATTTGAAAGATGTCTTATAGATACTGGTATAGCACTCTATATTTGTATTCTATTATAACTCTTTCTTTTAATATTTGGTGCAAGCCGTTGTGATTATTCTATATTTCATTTGTGTATGTGCGGGTTGTGGTAGCTGTCCTATTCAAATTTTGCGTCACCTGTTTGGAATGGCTTATTTTTGATATCTGTCTAAACTGTTAAACAACATCCACCATTAATTGTTGATGTTGAATATGCTGTCATGTATATTTCAGGTTTTTGCACGTATTGTTGATGTTGAATATGCTGTCGTGTATATTTCAGGTTTTTGCACGTATTGTTGATGTTGAATATGCTGTCATGTATATTTCAGGTGTTTGCACGTATTGTTGATGTTGAATATGCTGTCATGTATATTTCAGGTGTTTGCACGTATTGCTGATGTTGAATATGCTGCCATGTATATTTCAGGTTTTTGCACGTATTGTTGATGTTGAATATGCTGACAATGTATATTTCAGGTGTTTGCACGTATTGTTGATGTTGAATATGCTGTCATGTATATTTCAGGTGTTTGCACGCATTGGTGCCTTCATCGGAATATACAGCGCATCTGGACTATTAACCTCCACTCTGACCGTCTATGTGAATTCACAGGTATAGTTTTGAAATGCATAAGACGAAATTGACGATATTCGACTGATATATCGTTTTAAACTTATATTTTTTAAATTAATGAAAACAAAAACATGCATGCGTAGTGTTAAGTGTATATACGGCGCTGATAAATCGATCAGCAGCTGTTCGTACAAACGATTGATTGATTGGTTGAATATTTAGCGTCATTTTTATGCCATCGACGGCTAACAGACGATCAGTTAACCTAACCGCTGTTTCCTGGGATTAACCAGTACTCGAGCACACACCTTCTCCGCAAGTAACTGATAACTTCCCACTTGAATCAAACGAGAGCAATATTCGACTAAGCGGCGTATTTGATTGCCGTTCATTACTTAGATGTCGTTAGCGCGACTGACCGTCAATCAAGGGGTCGTGAGTTCGAATCTCCGCTTGGCATCAATCTCCGTGATGTTTGATATACGACAATGACGCTAATGGTCAGTCAATCAATCAATTAATCAATCAATCAATCAATCAATCATTACTGTGGGCAAAGTGATTAGGTTGGACATTGTGTGTGAGTAAAATGGTGCAATAAAGCAGGGAGCTACGCAGCATTATATCAGACAGGCTTTTAAAACGTCAAGACAACCTTGACTTGGAATTGTCATTTTCATCTCACTAAATAAAATTGGCTGTTCAAAAGCGGCATGTAGTATTTGTTTCTTGCGGAAGGACGACGAGTCTGTCTTGATTCGTTTCTGAGATCTTTCTCCATCAACAAAATTCGAAGTACTATATATAGAGAATACAATGTAAGTGTCCTGATATTATCAATTTTATCAGGTAAGACTTAGAAAACCAAATGGACCGAGGCTCTGCCGAGTCCTTGTTTTTTTTCATGCCGAACCTGACGGAGTGATAATATCTGACACTTTACATGGTATTCTAATTCATCATGTCAATATTTCAATTTTTTTATTCATTTTAAGTAAGGTAAAAAGTAGTTCCGTCCAGGTCAAATTGTACAAGTATACATAATGACGTCAAGTGCCTCATATTTTTCAATGACATCAAAACCTATTGTTTATCAGGCAGGCAGTTTATGAACAGAAATAAATGCATTGACATGATAAAACCTGTATAGCGTTAAAAACTTAAAATCCCCATTTCTAACTACCATCTTATCTTTCATTTTTCTTTATATATTATAATAAAACACGAGTACATGCCCAAATACTGCATTACATATTTTCAAACAGGCCAAACAAATGCTGATATATAAGTATAAAAATACTAGTATTGCATACGTTTCTTTGTAAAATGGTATAACCCCCCCCCATCCCCCCCCCCCCCCCCCCCTTGTTTTACTTTTTGTTTACTATAATTTGTAAATGCTTTCTTGTAAGTTAGTGCAACCACTTCAGGACTCACATCTCACATCACTATTATCTCCCTTGAGTACTCCGGACCAGATGATGAAGGTAGAAATAAAACTTTAGTTCTCTTTTCCCTCCTTTTTAGGACTTTGTACTGCAGTGATTTATTATTTCCTTCAATGTGTTAAATGGTCAGTATGTTAGAAATCATCACTGAAATTCTGATGCTGATACCAGATGTCTGAGTGTTTCTGTATTATTTCAGAGTTATTTGTTTGAACCGCATCGTGAGTGACTATTATTACTATGGAAATTGATAGCTATCACAAAAGCATTAATTTTTTAAAAAAAACAGCCTGGTCAAGTTATACATTTTCCTTTATAATTGCATATCTTGAATCAGTGGAGAATTTGAATCCAGAAACCTGCTATTGTTTTGTTGTTTTTTTTCACTGGGTTTCGGACATAAATGTTACAATGGAGCCTTATGGGAACTGTAACAGTGGTGTGTATATTGTGTTCGTGTTCGTGTTATTGTGATAATGATTTATCTTGATGGTTACCACGACTCCTGTTGCCCTGTATTGTAATTTAAGCCCACTATAATGTTTATTCCACACAGGTATCCATGCTGGAGAAGCAGTTTGGCTTTATTTGGGTTTATTAATGAGCTGTAACGACATAGGCTATCTCACATGTATTCTCTTTGCCGGGTATATAGCCAGAAAGGTTAGTGTCAAACACGCTCAATTTTAAAAGATGCTCGTAACTACTCAACTATTCACATGTTTCGTCTTTGCCGGGTATATAGCCGGAAAGGTTAGTGTCAAACACGTTAAGTTTTAAAAGATGCTCGTAACTACTCAAACATTCACATGTTTCGTCTTTGCCGGGTATATAGACATAAAGGTTAGTGTCAAACACATTAAGTTTTAAAAGATGCTCGTAACTACTCAACTTTTCACATGTTTCGTCTTTGCCGGGTATATAGCCAGAAAGGTAAGTGTCAAACACGTTCAGTTTTGAAAGATGCTCGTAACTACTCAACTATTCACATGTATCGTCTTTGCCGGGTATATAGCCAGAAAGGTTTTGTCGTCAGATTATTGTTAAGAACTGGTCGGGAATCTGGGTTTAGACATATTTTATTGATTCAAATGAACATACAAATCAATAAGGTATAAATATGGATAAAACGGAAGATAAGTTCTTCTCCATAAAATGAATATAACGCATTTGATTTAAGTGTGTAAGCCACATACTGCTATACATTTCGAAAATGTTGTTTCAAACAAGTGTTGATTCAGAAGTCAATGAAGTTGTAAAAGCGAATTCATCCTGTAGTTTTAAAGTGAATATATCAGGATTATAAAAAAATAAAATTGAATAAAGCATTTTTTCCAATATATATGATAATGCCTATATGTACTCAGTCCGTATTCAATACTAAATCGATACATATTTATATATAACACACTCATATATTGAAAGTAGAAATCCTAATGTGGGCTACGCGCCCAGGTTAGATTAAACAAATTAAAATAGATTCCCGTTTAAAATCGCAACATATTTTGTGACGTATTAAACGAGTCACGTGATTTTATTTTGATTTCACTTTGATCATTATACAGGTTTACTAGAAGTTAAAAGTGATACATCTTTGAAATAGACCTAATGACAATACGAAGAGCGTCAATCAGTCTTTAAGCTCCGTCTAAAGTTAGAATGGGGAGTTCATTTCAGTTTTATCTTTCCAATTTAAATAATGAGTTTACCACGTTTTTGATGGATTTGACATACCAAACCATTCAGACTTTATTATATAATGATAATGAGTTGATCTTTTATCAAGGACTTATATATAGCAGGATAGGAAACTTGCATTTCTTGACTTAATGTTGATAAAATAACACATTAAATAATCATTCATAATTTACAGGCAACTGATTTTTTGTACATAAAATGTAAATTGTATGTAATCTTAGATGATTTAAAATGTTTCGATCACGAAAAATGATCTTGAATTAAAGATATTGAGGTTTAAAGTAAATTTCTCGTAATTTGTTTCTATTTAAGCTGCAGTAAATGAATTTTGAAATCAGAAGTACCTCAACATTATAAGCACAAATTACTGGGAATGATATTGGTTTTATGAGAATTTCATTCTGCAATGTAAGAAATTTTAACATGTGTTCCTGAGACGAATAGAAATTAAGGTAATTGAAAACGAGATTTTGTTAGACGTTGCATGAATACGCGTGCGTTCACAAAATATCAATCAGTTACATTTCATTCTCTATATAATTCCTTGTTTTTATCCATTTCAAAATTGTTTTATAAGACATTCAAAACATGTTTTACTTATATACTCCCTTTTAACGACGAAGGCTCTGGGTACGTCACTTTATCTCTGTATTTTCGTACTTTTTATTGTTAATGTTAGGTTGGGTGCACCGCTTACAAGGATTGTGCTCCTGAGTGGCGGTTTTCCTATTTACCTTTTAAAATGTCACTTTTTTGTTTGTATTTACGTTATTACATATATTACGTATATTTATGATATTGAAGTAATTATGTCCTTTGAATATTACCTCTCATTTTGAGAATATCGTCACATTAGTGTAAAAAATTCCCTATATGGTCGAGTGGTATAAGTCGCTTTCTAAAGATCACTTACCTCTCGCCGCTAATGTTCGTGTCCCTCTCGCTAAAACATCTTTATGTCAGAAAACCTGCCAATTACTTGCGGATGGGATGAGGTTCACTCAGATTCATTGTGAGGTCTTTATTGAAATGTCATATATAACCTGGAGTGTTTTGAAAATGGCGTTAAGAAATAGTGCAAAAAATGCTAAAATGCATTATTATTTCATATACAATTGACATCACTTTTTCATACTTTGTAGGTGCACATCCCGAAAGGTTTGGCCATCAGTACAATTTTATATGGTATATGTGGTGTTATGTGTGCTCTGCCATACTTCATCCAAGACAAATCCATGTATGCCATTGAGCCACAAATGTCACCAACAGGTGGCGCCTCTAAACCTGGCCGCGTATTTGCTGGTAGACAAGTACCTATGTGCGAAGTAGGTCATGACACTAATGGAACTGAGGATAGTTTATGTTTTCAGAAAAACGGTGCTGGCGTTTCGAATAGTGCGGAACAGCTCTCGATAAAGAACATAGCATACTGGCTTATAGCTGCTGGAATGGTAAACACAGATTGTTATAACGTCTTGTTATCGCTTATATTATCTATTTTTCCACAGGGTATATGATTCAAATGTCGGTGTCTTTGAAAATACCATTTTTATAGTATATTTTTTATAAGGCATAAGACATTTTATTGACTTAAACTTGTATACAGTTTTTCGTCATCATATACACATGTATATAAATAAACAAATATTCCATTACATGACCGGTATGCTATTTACTTTAAATTGATCTCTGTAATAAAAGATGTTATAGTCATTACATAAAAAATATAAATATTTATGTTATCAACAAAATCATGGAATGAACATAATAATGCACATCTTAAGAAATAATTTATATAAGGATGAACTTTAAAAGTTAATGACATACTTTTGTCATATTTCTTTCTTGGCTGAATATGGCATAATCCGTTCAATATATTCGTATATGAACTTGGTTGACGTTACTTGGGTCTGTATAATATTAAATTCAACCAGAACGCCTTATAGGGCCCACTACCAAGTTGAATTTTGTTCTTTGTTCTGTATAAAATAAGGTTTAGCATTTCCACGTTAAAATATTCCACGTAAAATGTTTTTTTAAAGTGTGGTTTTGATGGCAGGAATGTATCCTCATATAAAATGTACAATAACTGGTAGGTTTACATGCTTATATACTTTGTTTTAATAAGGTATAGTGACACCCTAACATTGTTTTTAAAAAGAAGTCCTCAAATGCGCATGAATACATGAATATGTTAACTTTCTATAAAGGTCACTTTTCAACACCAGTAACGTCTTATTGCAGTTTATGCTATGCCAGCGTTTTACTCTACTCATCTGCATCAAAAAATCACAACCACTATGAACCATATTGAAAATATTTCAAAACCAAATTACATATAACTTTTTTAAGCGTAAGAATCATGTCACCGTGGGGGGAAAGGGGCGTAACCGTGGTGTAAGATGTATAGAGAATATGGCGTACTCTGCCTAGTTGTAGAGCACTGGATCCAAATTTGTGATATATGAGTCCTCTGCCCCAACCATGTGTGATGTCCCCAAGCACTTTGTCTGCATATGAGCAGTACTGGTTTCAGCCGGGAAGACGTAATGGAAAACAATATAGATATAAAATTGGATTATTTTGCGGCTACTTGAAGGAGGCATTAGTTACACCAAAATAAAACGATAATTATGTCCTTTTATGTTTTTTTATATATTCCATATAATATTACAATCATTACATGATGCCTTATCCAAATGCAGGTTTCCATACTGGTCAGCCGGACAAAGGTCAGTCATACAATATAATTACATTGATTTTGCAGTTTTGTATGGAATAGTTATTAAAATCATATACAACTTTAATTGAAGGTTTTACAAGGCATAGGGAAATCTCCACGGTATCCCTTCGTTACCTTGTATGTTGACGATGCAGTGGACAAACGCAAAACTGGCTTCTATATGGGAATACTGACTGGTACCGGGATATTTGGCCCCGCATTAGGATATCTTCTGGGTGGATTGTTTAGCAAAATTTATGTCACTTTGGAAGGTAATAATATAAAATGTTGCAATGGAAACAAATTGGAGTTTAGTTTTAACCATCAATTTAAATAAATAGCATAATACGCACAAAAAGCATACAATATTTATAAATTGTGTGGGTACTACGATTGAAAAGTAAAGTCTGTACCAGAACCTGATATCCTCCAATCAGGTCTATACCAGAATCTGATAT